>QGSO01000229.1:1368191-1440541 GCA_011037825.1 Carya cathayensis | reverse complement strand
GGGGGGGGGGGAGTTGTTGAAGAATGACTAACCTTGAGGCAGAGTCTCAGTTCCCAACTCGCCTTCTCCCACGCCTTCTCCTAAAGGAGATGTCTGCACCTGCTGTTGGACAGCAGATGCCTTTAGTTGCTCTTCTGTTATCTTTAGGTACTCTTCCGTGGTGTATGCTCTATTACTGGATGGAGCACCATCTGCAAGTTTTATGGCATGGTTCTATCAGATTTGTTTTAAAGGAAAGGGTGGTGGGTCAAGGTGGGGACGGGGTGAAGGAAGGAGAGAACAGGTCGAACTTTCCATTTAGTTGTAAGGATATGAAATGGTCAAACGGAGATAGAATTATAGTTGTTTAAAAACTGCAATACTTGGACTCGACCTGACAAACTCGAGATTTTTTTTCCAGACAGGAGCAAGGTTTACATAGATAACCATTGATCATGACAACCGCATACATGCCTGACATATACATCAGTACCACGCAAGTATGGCCCTTGATATGCCCGCTATCCTAATTGGTGTTTTAGTAAAGTGACCACCTAGATTGTACATAGGCAAAACAAAGATGTTTAGTAGACTTGTTGGAATTCCTCTTATTTTTAGCAACTTGATGACATACATTTTTTTTATATGTAAAAAGAATTTGATGACCTTTTTTAAAATCACCAAGTAGCTTTGTCTTGGTAGCAATTTGCTTGTTTTTAAGGGTGGAATGTAACAGATGAAATTAGGTGTGGAAAGAGTTTGTAGCTATGCCTTTGTAGCAATTTGGTTGTTTATGTGGAATCTAACAGATGGAATTAGGTGTGGGAAGAGTTCACTTCCTTGTTCAGACTTTGGCTCAAAGTCCAATCCTATTGTTGATATACATCCTAAGTACACAAGGCGTGCACAATAGATACACCTAGTTAGAGAGAGCAAAAATATTAAGTCCTGAAGGCTGGCACCAGGTTGTAGTCCTTGATAGGGATGTGATGCCATCTTCCTCCTCCCCAGGTTCTATGATGACTGTTTCAGTAGCTATGTATCCCGATACTTGCCCTTCTGAGTCTGTAGACCTTGTTGGAGATGGTAATGTGGTTCTGGAGGCTAGGATTGCTCTTGATAAGGGAGAAGCCTCGGGTAATTGGTTCTTGGCATTGTAAAGGACTTTTTTTTGTCGGGTTCTAAGACTAGGAGGGCTGTTGTGATTCCAGTTAGGTCCAAGAACTATACCTGGCGATTTGGGGTGATATGTGAACTGCTGCAGGTCCAGTTTGTGCAATACCAATTCAAGCAAGGGAAGGGACAGATTAGCTTTGGTGACAACGAGTGACCTGAGCAGTGCTGCAGGGACCAGGGAGGAGCCCCTATTCTGTTTGCTCCTAATTATCCATTGCACCGGAGAGAGATTAGTTTTGTAGGGGGTAGCGTCATCAGCTTGGGTTTTGCAGAAGGTGAAGACTTCTAGACAGTTTGCGAGGATATCAAAACTAGAAGTGTTGTGGTCCCTGGTGTGTACATCCTCTGGTTGGCAATAAGGCCCTCTGACCTCCACCATGTTCAGTGAGAGCCAAATATCTACCCTGACTGATGGAGCAACACTGGGCAATATAAACTCTATTTCCTACCGTCAAGAACTTGGTGAAATCTCTCAATCCTTCAGCTTGCATGAGAGCTTCCGTGGAGGATAACGACCAGAGCACACTGGCTTTCCCCAGAGGCCACTCCTGTTCCTCTCACTAATGTGCATCACTCAGATACATTCCCCTGCCAAAATCTCAGAACGCTTTTGACTTGACGAACCAACTAGAGTCTAGAATATCCCATCCCCATGTGAGAAAACAAACGCGCTTGACTGATTGAAGATTACAAGCATCTAAACCAAAAATGGTAGAACTCTTGTTAAGGGACCACAAGCAAGAAAGATAAGAAGGGAAGGAGAGAGTATTACTGGCAAATGTCACCAGGGACACATCACACACAGAGAGAGAGAGGAGGAGAGAGAAGAAGGGGGGGGGGGGGAGCATCTATGTCACCGCCCTACCACACTTTATTAGTAAAACAATTTCATACAATATTTAAGTTTCTTGCACCCAAAAAAAAGTCCAATACAAGCTAAATTCCAGAAACCTGAACTCTTATTGGTTTGTATATTAAAAAACATTTTTAACGAAATGGAATCAGTAAAACAATTCACAACAAACCTTAAACATGGCAACCTGCAATTAAATGGGATTCCAAGGGCCAACTTTTCCTAATGTGGACCAATTTTTCCTATTAGAATCCAACTAAATTTTCTTTCCCAAAATAGAAACCTAACCCGAGTTGCTTCAAAAAACAATGAATATGGAACGGAATATAAACAGTTCTAATAGAACACTTTGCAATCCAATTTTTGAAGAGAATAGAATGAATGTTTCCTGGAAAACAAAAATGAGAAACTGACATTTCCTTCCTTATCTCTGAAAGCATACAATGAAACAATGATACATTTATAGAGATTAGAAAATTCAAGATTTCTCCTAGAACCAAAGATAGCAAAGACTCGAGGGATGCTTGGGGAATGAAATGAGGTGAGAATTTTATGAATATTAGTAAGATGGTTTGCGAATAGTAGTGAGATAATTTGAGTTAAGTATTTATTGAGTTTTGGAAAGGAAAGAGAAAAGGTTGAATAAAAAATATTATAAAGTTAAGATATTGTTATAATATTATTTTTTATTTGAGATATAAAAAAATTGAATTATTTTTTATGTTTTGTTTGGAAGTTTGGAAAAGTTGGTAATAATTAGTTTGGAAAAGTTGTGATGATTAGTTTGAAAGTGTTTGTGTTTGAGTGATGTTTGGGAAGGAAATGAGATGAGATGAGATGAGATGGGATGAGATGAAAATTATTTCCAAACAACCCCTCAATGTAATAACCCGATCATAAAATTAGGCCATAAAGAATTTTGATGTATTTTCATATTATTGCTATTATTATTCTATTAGCATTTTATCAAATTTTGTCATTAATAAGTAATTAATTTTTAATTCAGATTATTATTATTAATTTTAATTGTTAATAGGATGAGTGTAGTGGATTACTTTAAACTGCCATGTTCTCCCTCTCGTATTGTACGTTACTTCTTCTATAACCAACTAAAACAAGCATATTTAAAACCTCCATTAGCAGCAGACACCGCCTTTAGGTGTTTTCTTGGTTCATAAGATTTCAACAATTTTGTAACTGACTTACACGCCGGAATTCTCAACTATTTATATCTCCTCTTTTCCTTCCCCCACGACATTCCTCCCTCAACCCTCGGCAAACAAAATGTCGAGCCACCCCCTGTCTTATGCATCATTCGGCAAGCACCACAACCAATTTCTCTCTCTGCCAGCAAGCCACTGCACCACGAACAAGCCAATGATGCAACCTCCACAATGGCACCATGAAATCCACTACACGTACCATCACCATGGAACACAAGCCACAGTTCTTGCTCCTCAAAACAGAGCATACCCCACTGCCATGAACGGTGAAGTCCAGCAGCCGCAGCCCACGTAACTTGTAAGCGACACCTCCCTCCCTACCAGGACCCAAGCAACTGTAACCCAACTTCTCCATACAACCACCAAACTAGTGGAAACCGAGAAATCGAGTCAATATCATCATGCACCATGCCCACGTACGCCGCCCATGTTTCCTGATTAGTCACCTCCCATCATCTCATGCCACTCTGGTTAACATATGTCGCACATACTCTCTCCCACATCGGGAGCCCCACCCAGCCACCGTCACACATCCTCTCCTCCACACCACAATAGTCATGGACCGCCACCTTCCTCCACCAGCCCTTCACGTCACTACATTCCCACAGTAAAACACCACTCGATGCCAAGCAAGTGTTGTTGCGCTGCCAAGCCGTGTACCCATACATGCCCACAGCCTTGCGCTGCTGCAAACAGCGTTGGAACACCACCCACATTCATTTGTGTTGCTCCGTGAGCCACCATCAACCCATGGCAGCAACCACCGTCGCGTTTCTCTTCTCTTGACGCCCACCACCACGCACAGAGGAAGCCAACTAGCAACCACCGTGATTCTCAGCCCAGCCACTGTTCCATCAGCATCTGTTTCTCTTGCACAGTAAGCCTCCATCGCACTGCTCTTTTCTTCTCAAGGGAATGTCGGCTCCATGTAAAAAATGATGCTTTCAATTCTTCTGCAAGCATGTTACTCATGTATTGCTAGGGTAAATTTTAGGTGTCGACAGCTTTACCCTTATCTCTTTTCACATGGAATTTACTTGTTAGCCTATTAATAAAGCATGTGCAGATCGTAGTCCTTTTTCCGTAAAACATGTACAGATTTAAGGTTTTACAAAAATATGCCTTTTAATCCTTTATTGTGTAGTGTTTTGTGAAGCATCTTGAAGAATTGTTTTAAGTATAATTATGTTTGTACCCTTACGTTTGAAGTATTTGTTTAAAGCTTGTCTCATTTACATGGGCTGAACTTAATTTTCACATGGGCTTGGTTTATAGTATTTCAGGAGCTGTTGTAATATTTTAAGTAGACCGATTTTCATATGGGCTTTGATGTTTAAGTTGGGCTCAGTTTTAATCTATGATTAGCCTAGAAACTTTATTTTTCAGAAACCTTATTTTTCCTACAGAAAATATTTAAGGATTTAAATTGTGTTATTAAGTATTAAATTTTTATAACTGGATTTCAGTAGTAAATGGTAAGAGTTTAATCTTTATTTTGAATACTTTAAATGTGATTTGAGTCTAGTTTATGAAACGAATGCCATTGTTTATTTTGTCAGATTTAATAAAATTTGTTTTGTTACAATTATAATAAGAAAACAAAACAATTATAATAAGAAAATAAAGAAATATGTTAAAAATCTTTAAATGATACTAGTATTTATTAGATTTCACATCTCTGAAGGTAGCAAAAGGATGGCTAAGTTCATGCATCTATGTGGGTCGTCGGATTCATGGGTTGCTAAGGGGATAGAGGATTGGTTAGAAGTCCTCCGTCATGACGGATTCTTCAAGGAGCCAAGGATGGGCAATGGAGTTCTCAACATTCAACATCATAATAATGCAAGGGGCAATTTTTTGCAACTCTCATAATTCTAGAATGGAAGGAGGAAATGTTTGTTGGTGATCCCTGAAGGCCCAAATGGCATCGGATGAAAAGGTTTTGTGCATTCCATTCAAAGCGTCACTGGGTCCAAAGCCCTTGCCTTTGAGCATGCAAACAGAGGGGTGTTCATTGATGGAAAGACAGTGGGAAGGCCTTTCTTAGTTAAAGGTGCCTTGTACACCTTGGAGTTGAGGTCACCGGCATGTACTCCAGCCGAGAGTAGCTCTGCACGGAAGGAAAGGGTAAGACACTTATAGGAGACAGGTTATTAGGTGACATTGGGAGAATTGGAAGGTAAGCACGTTCCGCATGTGTTGCGTGGTGGAATGGGTGCCTCTACTGGGCATGTGAGGGTGGGAGAAGTGGAGGGGGTCTTGTATGCTATCAGAGCTCAATTGACGGGAGTTATGGAGAATGTGAGAGATCTAATTATTAAAGTGGATAAGGAGTTGAACCTGGTCATTGGTTTGGGTGGTGGGCCGAAAACATACCAGAAAAAGTTTGTTGGCGTAGGGCACCTTGACATTGTCACAGATAAGGTCATCGGACGCCGGCATCGCTGTTCACGCCGATGTCACTTAGTTCATCGGCAGGTTGTCGTATGACTGCCACCAGTCACCAGTTGCAAATGGGGTTTGTACTTTTTTCCAAAGTTCACTTTCGGTTGAAGATGGGGGTCCTTCTAGGGTTTTGAGTACTTTGGAAGAAGTAGACGAGTCTCTTTTAGAATATAAAAATGGTGTAACAAAAGGTAAGTACTTCCCGACTTGTTTTGAGAGGCAAGGATTAGGGGTGTACAAAAACCAACGCCACCAACCGCCATCGGCATGAACCGATCGGCTGCGTTAGGAATTGGTCGGAACCAGTGGTGAACCGGTCGGTGCACGGTGGTATTTCTTCAAAACCGACCTACGTTGATCTGGCAACGGTTTGACCATAGTTCGAACCTCTGAACCGGCCGACGTAATACGTTATATATTTTTTTGATTTGTACCTATATTAAATGATGCCATTTGGCTTAGGCCAAACAGTGCCATTTCACCCTAGGGTTTAAACTTCACTGCATCCCTCTTCTTCTCCACTTCACTTCGCAGCCTCCCCTCTCCCTTCACTTTGCAGTTGGCAACATCCATCTTCTTCTTCTCCACTTCACTTCGCAGTTCGCAACATCTCTCTTCTTCTTCTCCACTTCACTTTACAGCCCTCCATGGTTCCATTTGCGTTGTCGTCCCTCTCTGCAGCAAACATGGATCTTCTTCCATTGCGGTCCCTCTCTCCCTCCATCCATTTGCGCCGTTTCATCCATTTGTGTCGTTTAAAGCTCCATCTCCAATTCGTTTGAGGTACAGATTAATTTTCTAGTTTTTTTGTTGTGGCTTAATTCTATGATAGCATGATTTGAATCTTTTGATATTTTGTTGTGAATCTTTTGAGTTTTTGTTGTGAATCTTGTGATTTATGATGTGCAATTTGTAAACCAAAACCACACCGATGAACCAACGTGAACTGACGAACCAATGGAGATCGGTTTTATCCTTCATCAGCGGTTTCGATCGGTATCTCTCCTTGGTACTTGCGTCGGTTTCCGTTTTGCCCAAAAACCACATTGGTTTTCACCCCTAGCAGGGATGAGCCTAGCCTATCTTTTCTATGCCTCTTGAGGGAGAAGTAGGGTCTGAAGAAGTGGCACAAAAAGGGTCGACAATGGGTGGCGCACCTACATGAAAAGTTATCATCGATGGAACGACAACACCTACACCAAAGGTGAAGGAACTTCAATGGTGACAGCAACAATATAGTTATTGAGGAGATTCGGGATTTGCATGCAGGAGATGGTGTAGAGGAAATTATGGCTTTGTCATTGGTGCCTTGTGAGGAGGAATGTTTTGGGTCAGGAGTACAGTTGGGAGCTGTTTGGGGCAAATGTTGTTCCACCTAGTATCTCTTCCTCCGATAAAAAATATAGCGGGTTTATCATTGAATTGAGTTCTACATAAGGTTAACAATATTCAGCAATATGTGGGGATTTCATATGAGGGATGTGACGACCAATTTGCAGCACTACTCACTACACTTGAGGCGCCACTCACTTGAAACCAAATCAAGATTTAAGAAAAGCAAGGAGTTAAAGCGTCTTTCTTGGACAATCAACTAAGACGCTAAGGAAGGAATTTCAAGTTGAGGGAAAACTAAAGGGAGGGCATTCTAAAGCCATCCTCATAGAGGGAGTTTTGGGTGGAGTATTAACCTATGTTTGGAATATAGAAGCAGCTGAGCTCTTCTAAGTTGAATTCAAATTTAAGCCTAGCCCAACATCCAAACACATAACTCCCAAATCACTAAACATCACTCAACTCAAGACCTCTTTACACGTGAGACTTATAACATTTTTCAACTCAACACCTCTTCACACACGGGACCCACAACTTTTTTCAACTTCCCATAAATACATCTAAACTCATCTTAACATCCAAATACATCTTAGGTGGGCCCCACAAAACTCATTTCACCATCTCAACTCACTATTATTCATAAAAAACTCAACTAATCTCAGCTCAGCTCAACATCGAAATGCAACCTTAGGGCAGGTTTGGGGCCTCGGTTGAGACACAAAATTCTCATCTGATCTCATTTCATCTCATCCTATCTTATTCCCAAATAGAATTCCAATACAAAATTTTTAAATAATCATTACAATTTTCCCAAACTTTCAAATAAAAAATGAAAAATAATTCCAACTTTTTAAAATCCCGAAACAAAAATAATATTATAAAACTATATTATAACAATATTTTAACTTTATGATATTTTTTATTCTAACTTTTTCTCTCTCCTTTCCCCAAACCCAAAAATTACTTAACTCAAACTATCTCACTACTATTCACAAACTATCTTACTACTACTCACAAAATTTTCGTATTGAACAGAATAATTTCTTGATTATTTTCTACAGTATGAATTTAATTAAGCGAGATATTAGGACACATTTTCCTAGACATATTTAGTGACGTTTAATATTTCATATAGGTGATGAACAACGAAGTGAGATTCAAGAAGTAGCGCAGCAAGGTAAATACTAGATCAAAAATTAGGATTAGCACATGTTAGATAGTTTAGATAGATTATTATTAAAGACAATTCTTTGATACACTTTTTATGTACCATGCACGTCACGATTTATGCAAGTATGTCATTCATCATAGCACACAGTCATGTTAATTTTCCGCATCACGTTCAGATTCAGCATTTTACAGTTATTTATATTAGTATGTATTTCATACATCTCACGTCACATAAGATGCGTAAGCTTTCTTAAGTTCAAATGCAAGATAAGATTAGATCAGTTTAATCAGGTGGTCATTCAGATGTATAGTACCAATGCAAATTCAGAGTCAATGTACAAGTCACAGACTCAAGCGTGGTCCACTGTAGTATGCCAAAATACTACTCAGTGGCTTCCCTTTTGGCCGTGGGCCAGTGCACAACCTTATACACAGGGTTTATTGTGTTGGTAAGTCAGATCAGTTAAATAAATCAAATCAGCCAGTTAATTCAGATAATTCAAAACAAGTCATGCATAGTATGAACACCAGTATGAAATGTTATGAATTTTAGTTCTCAACATGAAAAATTTTATGAAGATCCTTACGTTTATTATGTTTACATTGTGATGGGTTTCTTATTGAGTCATTGATTCATTTTAGTTTTATTTCATGTTTTCAACCACTTAAGTGAGGATGATGATAATGAGTACGAGCAAGCGGGTCAGGCTTAGATGGAGTAGTTGATTTAGTTTCAGGCTTTATTTATTTATTTAGTTTGATTTATTAAATTATGAAATCTCTTGCTTGGCTTTATTTTCTTAAGAACGTAACATTCCTAGCCCTAGGGAAGGGGGGTTTACACTCGGCTTCTTGAAAAGATAAGTACTTGACTAATTCAAAGATGACTCTACAACTGACTCTTTAATAGTGCTATATAAAGCTGGTTACTTGTATATTTTGAACTCATAGACTTTCATCGTTATCATTATTCAGAAATATTTAGGCATGCTAGTGTGCCTTTATTTCGCTTTTATGCAAGTCCTACATCAAAAGGCTTTAAGAACACATATTTCCAAAACTTATCAGTTATCACATAAAAAGTAGGCATATAGAAATGTTACTACAAAAAATCAAGAAAGAAAATTTTTTATGATAAGTAAAAAAATCAAGTAAGAAAATAAATACAATAACTTCAGGACATCAAAAAAGGATATGTTTTTGCTTGAATGAACTTCTTTATACTTAACAAAACATATAGAGTTCTGCAAGTGTAAAAGGTTCCAACTCCACATGCTAGACCTCAGCATAATGTTGGGCTTTAGATGATTGCTTTTATAGAAAGTTAGGTTTCCAAGGATAAGAAATCAAGAGGTAGATGTGATGTTGTGGACTCCCTTTAGAAAAGGGAAATTTTCTGTTGGCTCCTTCTATAGAGTCATCACCGATCTAAAGGACAACTCTTTCCCTTTGAAGAGCACTTGGGGGAGTAAGGCTCCTTTAAAGGCCACATTCTTTGTCTAGAAAGCCTCGTTGGGGGAAGACCATGACAATGGAAAACCAATGGAAATGGCAGATTATTGTAATCAATTGGTGTTGTACATGCACGAAAAGTGGTGAAACGGTGGATCACTTACTTCCTCATTGTGAGGTTGCTAGGACCCTGTGGGATGATTTCTTCAATAGATTAGGGCTAGCATAGGTTATGCCTGGCGGGTGGTTGATATTCTCACCAACTGGAGAAGTCTTAATGGTGTTCTTCAAATTGCAACAATTTAAAGATGGTTCTCACATGCCTTTGATGGTGCATTTGGAGGGAAAGAAACAAATGGAGTTTCAAAGATAAGGAACGTTCGTTTGAGAAGCTTAGAAGTTTCTTTTCAACACATTATTTCAATTAACACCCATATTTGCCATTGCCACATACTAATGAAACCAGTCAATGTCAAAATCTTTTTTTTCTTTTGATAAGTAAAAAGTCTAGATTAGGGACAAAAAGTCATTAACATTGTTTTCATCAAGTACAATGGTTGAGAACCAAAGCATTAAAGTGTGCATAAGAAAATTCTGAAGCTCCGCCATTGTGCGCTCCCTATCTTCAAAGAACCACTCATTTCTTTCCGCCCACGTACACCACATGATACACAACGGGATCATCTTCCATAGTACCGCCACTTGAGGATAGCCTTGAATTTCCTTCCAACATGCCAATAAATTTACTACCCTCAATGGCATCACCCAAGCGACATCAACTCTTCTAAAGATCTCATTCCATGACCCCTTGTCACCTCACAATGTAATAATAAGTGGTCCACAGATTCTCCATGCTTTTTACACAAATAGTACCAATCTATTACAATGAGTCCCCTTTTCCTCAAATTGTCCGTGGTCAAAATCTTCCCAAGGGCGGCAGTCCATACAAAGAAAGCTACCTTAGTGGGCACACGAGACCTCCAAATCCTCTTCCACGGGAATGAAACAAGGCCTTGTGCTGTCAAGATCTTGTAGTAAACCCGGACTGTGCATTTGTTGCTAGCATTGGCCCTCCATTGTATCTTATCCTCTTGTGCCGTATTGATTCTCATGGAGTATAGCAACCTGAAAAAATCTAAAATGATATGCAATTCCCAATCGTGGATATCCCTATTAAAAAGAACATTCCACTGGTAAGAACCATGAGAAAATACCTGTATATCTGACACAGAAACATACGATTAGCTACAATACAATAAAGTGCTGGGAATGCCCTGTGGAGAGCGCAATCTCCACACCAAACATCGTGCCAAAACTTGACTCTAGACCCCTCTCCAACCACAAACCGGATTTGATTCTCAAAACTCTGCCATCCCCTCCTAATATATTTATGTAGTCCCACACCATACCCCCCCCCCCCCTTCTCTCTCTCTCTTTCTCACGTCATTGGAACACCAGCCCCCCCAAGCACACTCATGTCTAGAGGCAATAATCTCCTTCCATAGCGAGTCCCCTTCTAAATGGTACCTCCATAACCATTTCCCCAACAAAGTTTTATTGGAAGTCCTCAAATTACAAACTCCTAAGCCTCCATACAAACTTGGGGAACAAACTTTGCTCCAATTAACAAGATGAAAATTCATTTCCTCCCCCCCCCCCCCCCCCCCCCCCCCCCGGCGGAAACAACAAAAAAGCCTGAAGTAATTTCTCAATCCTCGTCGCCACCCCCTGCAGGCAACGAAAAAAGAGATAGAAAATAGGTGGGAAGGTCTCTTGATTAAAGTGAGTTGCCCCCCTTTCGATAAATACAACATTTTCAAACCTACAAGCCTTTTCTCTACTTTCTCCACAACTCTGTCCCAAATACTCTATAGTCCAGAAGGCATGCCAGATTGTTGGGCACCACACCCACTGCAACCATTTCAAACTTACCAAGGTTCACCTTCAGCCCCAACATTGCTTCAAAACATAACAATAATGCTCGCAAAGTTTGAATCTGGCCATGATCCGCTTCGCAGAAAAGAAGAGTATCATCTGCAAATAAGAGATGTGAGATTGTGGTAGGGCCATTAGTGCCATTACCCACCGAGAAACCGGACAGAAACCCTCCTTCAACAACAACCTTCACCATACGGCCAAGTGCATCCATAACAATAACAAAGAGGAGAGGAGACAATGGATCCCTTTGCTTCAATCCACACGAGCTGTTAAAAAAACAAACATGGGTGCCATTAACCAGCATTGAAAAGCGAGTGGTAGAGACACAATGTCAAATCTAGGAAATCCACCTATCACCAAAGGCACACCTCCCGAGCAAGCTTGCACACAATACCTAGAACTCCTTCCTGCAACCTATGATCTAAGTACTCATTAGCAATAAGAATGGAATCCAAAATTTGTCTCCCCCAAATAAATGCATTTTGAGGCTTGGAGATAATTTGTTCCAAAACCGGGCTAAGCCTATTAGCAAGGACCTTCGAGGTGATCTTGTAATTGCCGCTCACAAGGCTTATGGGGCAGAAATCCTCAACAACCATGGCCCCATGTTGCTTCGGTAAGCCCCATGTTCCATGAAAACTTGCATAACATCACATTTCACAATATCCCAACAAGTTTGAAAGAATCCTATCAAAAACCCATCTGGGCCAAGCACTTTATCCTTAGCCATGCCACAAATGACCTTATAAATCTCATCTTCAACAAAAAATCAATAGACTAGAACAACAAACCATCAAGCTTCGGCCCCCAACAAGCCGGTTTTGTAAGGAGGTTCTCATAATAATGCACAATATGATTTTCTAAATCATATGGGGAAGATAGCACTTGAGTACCTGACTGAAAAGTCTCAATAGCATTGTTTCGTCTATGTGAATTAGCCACTTTATGAAAGAACTTAGTACATTTGTCGCCTTCTTTTAACCAAAGGGCCCTGGATTTTTGTCACCACGAAATCTCTTCCATCAATAACACCCTCTCCAATTCAGTCACAACCAAACTCTTCCTCAATAAAGCCTCCTCCGAGGTGTCTCCTAACAATTCCCCTCCCTCTAATTCCTGTAATTCCTCCATAAGAATAGTCTTTTGATTATCAATGCTACCAAACACTTCCAAATTCCTTTGCTTAAGATCTTGCTTCAAAGCCTTTAGCTTAACCGCAAGTATGAAGCTGGGAGTACCTATGAATTGATAAGAAAGCCACCAGGAGCACACCTTCTCTACAAAACCATCAGCTTCTAACCACATATTTTCAAATTTGAAGTACCTGCGTCCCCCTCGAATACCTCCACAGTCTAACACAATAGGGAAATGATCTGAGCACACTCAAGGCAAGTACTGCCGAGACGACTTCTAACAAATTCTATTAAAAGTTAATATGCAGCTATAATATCCTAAAAGTTTCTTTCTTTGTATGGACAGCTTCATTAGGGAAGATCCTCACCTTAGATAATCTAAGGAAATGCCAAATCATTGTGTTGGGTTGGTGCTACACATGCAAGAAAAGTACGAAGTATGTGGACCACTATTATTGCATTGTGATGTACCCATGAGCTTATGGAATGATATCATTGCTTGTGTGGGGCTACATTGGGTGATGCCACGAAGGGCGGTTGATTTGCTGGCAATTTGGAGAGGCATCCAAGGTAACTCTCAATAGTAGCTATGAGGAAGATGGTTCCAATCTGTTTATGGTGGTGCATATGGATGAAGAGGAATGGAAGGAGTTTTGAGGATCATGAATGGACAATGGGTGAGTTTAGAACGATTTTTTATTAATACCTTATTCCATTGATCAACTGTAAAAGATTTTAAAGGCATGAATATGCATTATTTCCTTGTATCTTTAGACAATCATGCATAGGTGTTGCTATTGTATATCTCCTGTGTACTTGGCTATGCCCACTTTTCTTATTAATAAAGTTCTTACTGATAAAACAAAAGGCAGCAGGGGGCTCAATCAACGGTATCTTTTGGAGGATAATAAGCCACACATAAATTTAATGCCCAGTGCTTTGCAAAATAAGAATATAGACGCTGAAATACTTAATCACTTACTGGGATCGACTAGAGTCTGAGAACCCTTGGTGCTGGTTGTAGATGATGGGTTTGATGTATTGGGTTTACTGGAGCTGTATGTGTCTTCCGTTGAAATGTCATCAAGACCAATCTCCCGTTCAAGTGTGCTCTTGAATTCCTTTGAAACTTCCTACATACAAATAAATAGGCACCGCTACTAAAACTAGAGCTTCTCATGAGTAGCATACACACAAAAAATTCAACCTAAAGTTCTATCCTCCAACCTGAAGTTCTCTAATGGTGGGTTGAAATGCTCGCAACGTCTTCCCCAAGTTCCGAGCAACCTGCATTTAGCCAGCTTCTCAAAATACCAAATAGATCACCACACATACTGACACACACAAAAGAAGATAGGGAAAAGAAAGCCTTTAATACTGAAGCAACCAGTATCCCCTATAATTGGGCAGATCCATTGCACTCTCATATTTCCACACAGTCAGCCTAATCCTTTGAGAACATAGGGGAAAAAAAGGCCTAATAGTAGTGAAACAATCAGTATCCCCCTCTAATTTGGCAGATCCAGTGCACTCTCATATTTCCACACAGCCATTCTAATCCTTTTAGAAATACAGTGTTATCAATTAGTGTTGTCAAGAGTTAATCTTTAAGTCATAATTATGCAAGACAGACTTCGTTACCACTCACTCACACACTCAAACGTGACATAAACAAAGTCGTGACTACTTAAGAGCCGAGAGCAAGCAGATTAGGAAGATACTAAGAGGTTCCTAGGAAAAGGCAGCTTGGAGTTCAGATGATGCATCATTATGATCTTTCTCTTGTGGGAAACTTCATAATGGATTGATAACATCCATTCCCATCTACCATTATATCTAGATTATGTTACAACCCTCGAAACACATTATTGGCGTAATCCCAATTCCTGGGGGAAAATAAGACATAACTATCTAAGTCATCTCTATAGATCTATTTTTCCAGAGAACCAGCATGGAATTGATTCCAATTAAGACCATCTAAATATGCATAGGCTATTAATAGTTTTGTAATCCCAAATATTTAACAAACTAAAAGTAAAATAAAGTCTGAGGTTTTAAGTTTATACACACAACTCACCTCGGCAAGACCTTTGGGACCAAAAACCAACAAAGCCACCACCCCAATGACCAGAGCCTCGGGAGCTCCAACACCAAAAAGAGATGCATAAATCATCATACCTTTACCCCTCCGCTTCCTCTCTACAAGAACATCATTTCGAGAAAAAAAAATGAAAAAAAACGAAAGAAAGATAACAAGGAATCACATTCCAACTACAACAGACTAAAAAGAAAATGAATAATGAATGTCCAAAAGATAAAATACCCACGAATCGAGATGAGAAGAAGAACCTGAATTGAGACACTTTGGCGTGATTGAGATTATACCCAGATGCTTCAAACCACTCCATGGAGAGAAAAGACTGGGGCCCAGCGGGGGAACCGCTTTGGGGAGATGAAGTTTTGGGGCTTTAAAGTGTGACGCTAGAGATGAAGATGTGGTGTAAATAGCTGATTTTGCAGAAGAGACGGGTGATGATAAAAACGTGGGAGCGCAGATTGCCGAGGCCATGACCATGCGTTTGGTCGTTTGCAGGTCAGTCTGCTTAATTAGAAGTCTGGTTTTTGAGTAACACGGCCTTGGAAGCATCAGGAGTATAAATATTATCCGGCAAGTTAAAATGGACCTTGAGCAGGTTTTGGACTTTGCAGATAAAGGTTTTAACCCGCTCAACCCAACTGTGAGTGCTAAAGACTGAAAGACAGAAAAGAAAGGATTGGGTTTTGGACTCATTTTGGACCCACAACCGTTGCCAGAGTCCAATGCCCAACAATTATCCCTGCAATGCTAAAAGCACCGGCTTCGGCTTCCTCTAAATTTTCATTGAGTTTATGGAACCAAGCGGCCTTTTTCTAGTTTTAGGGAAAGCTTTAAAATATATTTACTTATTTTTTTCAGTATCATTTAAATATTATTTCTTGACAATGTCTTTTTGCGATCATCTTTTCAAACGATAAAACTTATGATGGCTGTAAAGGAATAAAACATAATAAAAAAAGGTAAACCCAAGGCTAAGGCCTATGACAAGTTGAAACCCATAATGAAACGAGAGAGGTCTCTATCATGGGAGACAAAGAGGGCTTGCCAATTAGAATACACAAGATAAAATAATAAAGCGACTTTAAACTAAAAGGTAACGCTGTGCAGCTTCAACTCCGGCCGATGCCCACTCCACCTTCGATTTTGACAGAGTCAGAATAGTCCAAATTCGGAGTTTGAGTATATCGAGTTCAGAGTCAAAGTAACTTTGAAATTTAATGTTAGAGTCGAAATTAGAGTTAAAGTTTAAAGCCAAAAATCAGATGTAAAATGGCATTGTTTTACATCTAATAGTTTGAAACTAGTCAACTAAAAGACGTCATTTCATTTCAAGTGGAGCGACATCGTTTTGTGCACATCGGGAGTCCAAACCGCATAACCCCCTTTCTCCCCATCACTCTTTCACGAAGTTTCTCACTCCTCTCCGTTTCTCTCTACTCATCAGCCGTGTCAAGCCTTCCAATTGTTGTCGTGACATTGCCACGAGCCTAATAAACTACTTCCTGTCAATCGCCGCGACGCCGTAAGTATATTTTGGCTTTTAATTTCATTTGTATTTGTTGTTTGATTTATGGAATTTTCAATTTAGGGTTTCAAAATCGAATTGGATTGATTGTGAATTTTGTTATATTTGTTATTTGTTTGATATGTTGTTTGAATTGGGGATTTTGAGTTTCAACTTTTAAACTAGGCGATTTTGTTGTTGAAAATTTGAAAACGTCATTCCAAAGTTTGAAACTCAACCCTGACTCGATTGTGGCGCGAGCAAATTTCAGATACATTGTTCACTCGATACTTGCTCGACACTCCACTCGAGCAAACTGCTCAACTAAACAATGGGTTAATTTAATTAAACAAGTTTTGTCTTTCCCCAACCAATATGCATGATTAGTATTTTTTTTTTAAATTTGTGTGAGTTTTAGTATTTTCTTTTTTAAAAAAAAAAAAAAACCGCACACATATGGTTTAAACACTTTTTTTTATTATTATTAAAAAAAACATATATTTTTTCTTTTCAAAACAATTTGCCTGTTAACAAAAGAAGAATTCCAATAGGTTGCTTTGAAAAAGTGTTCTGGCTAGATTCTGTAAAATGATCTTAATGTGTTTCTAATGTCTAGATTCTTTTCGTAAAATGTATTTATTGGTTGTTTCTTAATTGTTTCAGTGCAATTCATATAGATATAGATGCTACACCTACTTAGGACTAGGCCTGCAACCCGTGAGCCAAAGTCGGGTTTGTGCATGTTTTGACCCGACCCGGCTACCCAAAAAGCGCCAACCCGACCCGACTCGTCCGTACATGCGGGTCTGTACGGACGGATCGTTTTTTATTTATTTATTTATTATTATTATTTTTTTTATTTTTTATGTGTGCACCCCTCTATCTGTTTGGGCGTTCCGTGTTCCCCCACCTCCCTTCCCAGACCCGTATAACCTCTAATTAATTCATCCTTAGCATACATTATGTCAATGTATGATCTCTATCTGTTTGGTCTCTTTTCCATACAAATTTCTATCATTTCATTACTAAGAAGTGAGCAAAACACTAATACAAAGCTATCAAGATAAAAACTACAAAATAAACATTTTTTTCTAGTACAAAGCCATCTCTCATAGCTTTAACCTCTACCAAACTATTAAAACAAATTCCATTATTTGTTGAGAAGGCGGCAACAAAATTCCTCAATCTCAATTCCATAATCTGCAATTCCACAACATTGGGAAAGATCAAATCAAAATTTTTAATTCATGCAAATCATATACAAAGGAGTGAAAATAAAAATCATACCATTCATGCATACCAATATAAGCCTTGAGTTACTCCTCAATTTCATCATCATAAGCAAAGCTTGATTTTGGACCAAACTCTAAAAGAGCACATGATGATTATTAAAATGATATGAAAATAAACATTATGAGAAAGTTTAATAAATATGTAAATAAAAAATAAATTCATTACCTAATTCCACCTCAAAACTTTCAATATTATCCAAGGAGGCACGAAGATCAATGGGCATTGGATCCTTCAACCAATTTTGTGTACAAACAAGTGCCTCGACTGTTCTTGGAGATAGTGAACTACGAAATGGGTCAAGCACACGACCCCCTGCACTGAAGGCTGACTCAGAAGAAACTGTAGAAACGGGAATGGCCATTACATCCTGTGCAACTTTTGCCAAAATAGGATATTTTACTTCATTGATCTTCCACCAATCCAAAATATCAAAATTTGGAAACTCGTGCCTCACAACCATGTTCTAAGTACTGATCAATTTCTGATTTGTTCATCAAATTAGACTCAATAATTTCTTGCTCATACTCAACCCAAAAACTTTGTTGAGAATCAGAATCAATCATAGTAGGATCAACTGAGGAAGAAGGCTCCGAATAGGAAACTCCACTTGAACTCCCATACACAATATTATACTCCCAGTAAATGTCCATCATCAAGTGTTTCACTATTGCAATCATTTCTTCAATTAAGTTACCACCATATATCTTTTTGAACCAAAAATGCAAGAGACTAAATTTACATATTGGATCAAGAACAACAGCAATAAATATCATCAAGTTAGTTTTATTAATTGATCCCCAATATTTGTTATACTTAATCTTCATATTTTCCGCCATACATTTCAACACTGCATCATTACTTTGACTCATTTTTGACAAATGTGATTGTGTGCCACAAAGCTCCTGGAAATATGCATTAGATGTGACATACAAAGAGCCAGAAAGTCTCACAGTAGCATCATAAAAAATCTTCAAAAACTTTATCAATACTCTCTCCCAATCATTAGAGTTAGGGGGGCCCAAGTTCACACTACGACAATAACGAACAAAAGAATCATCATCCTTCTCCAATCGCAAAAAATGTTTTTTATATGTTTCTGCAACCTCTATCATTAGATAAGTTGAATTCCATCTCGTGGAAACATCAAGGCATACCAATTTTGTACAATCAATTTTCTCCTTCTCTATACACTTTTTGAATTTCTCCATTCTTGCGGGAGATGATCTAACATACCTAACTGCATTGTGCACCCTTGTGATTGAATCATCACAATCTCTTAGCCCATCATTCACAATGAGGTTCATTATATGGGCACAACATCTGATGTGAATATACTTCCCTTCAAACAAATGACCTCCTACAAACTTTCTCAAATACTCAATGGCAACATCATTTGAGGAAGCATTGTCAACTGTAACAGTAAAGATTTTGTCAATGCCCCAATCTTGTAAACATGAATCTACACACTTTCCAATAGTTTCCCCTTTGTGATTAGGGATCATACAAAAGTTTAGAATTCTTTTGTGTAGTTTCCAGTTAGAGTCAATAAAGTGTGCAGTAAGACACATATAATTTAAGTTTTGAATTGACGTCCATGTGTCAGTGGTTAAACTAACCCCCCAACCGTCTTAAAAATTTTCCTTAACTTCTCCTTCTCCATTTTAAACAGTTTAATACAATCTCTCGCTGCAGTGGTTCGAGATGGCACTTGAAACCTTGGTTCAAGAGATCTACATACCTTCCTAAATCCCTGGGCTTCTACTATCCTAAATGGAAGCTCATCACAAATGATCATTTCAGCAATTGCCATTCGTACTGTTTCCGAATCAAACTTATGTGAGTTACTAACATCACTATCTCCAACTCCCTCAAGAGGCCCATCACGACTCATATTTTGTTGATCCGTAAGTCTGATTCTATGAGGATGTTGCTTACAAGTACCAAGATGCTGCAGCATACTTGATGTACCATGTCTTTTGGGATGACAAGAGTAAATCTTGTGACAATAATTACACTCTGCTTTTGGGTCATTTAAAGGGCATCCATCTATTTTAGTGAAATGATCCCATACTACTGAGGGGTCCTTATTTGCCCTCCTTTTACGAGGAGGGAGACTTGTGTCACTAGACAAGTTAATATTTGATGCCTTTTGTGATCGGTTATCCAAAGGAGTAGCCGTCTCATTATCTCTTAAATTGGTATGAGTGTCACTTTCGAAGCAATCCATATATGAACTGACATATAAAATTAGATACAAAAATCAAGATATTAGTAATGCATAAATGCATCCAGCCACACACACACAAATATAAAACTGGACAAGGGTAGATGCTTGAATAATTTTATAAAAGGTTGATTAACTACTAGAGATTTGCTGCCTTCACTCTAATTATCAACTTAATGGTGACCTAGATGTAACTAATGAGACCTTAAAGATCTGAAAATAATGATACTAAACACAGACAGGGCATAAAAAACTTGTTAACAAATAAACAATATTGCAGAAATCAAAACAGTTCATTAGGCTTTTTTATGTGGGCTCTTGTTTAATGAATTGGGTAACACGTCAAAAATACTTGTGGAGACCTTGACAAGAGAGGCATCCAAATCAACACCATTCACTTACATAACTTATTAAAAACTCATTTATGAAAGAAAAAATTATTTGTGTATTTTTTTTAGTATTTTTTTTTAAATAATACTAACACAAATGATTTATCGATAACCATTCCTTATTTTTTATCGATAAGTAGCCACATATTCAAAGGGAGAAAGAGAGAATCTAGTCAAATTTATACCATGTGCAGCATACTCACCGACTTTAATTAAAAAAACAGAGGAAAGCATGATTAGGGAAATCTTAGTGGCATGCATGATCCTTAACACAAGAGTCCTAAGTCCACACTTGCGAAAACAAAATCATAGGATACCATGTGAGTTTGGATCCCTAGAGGCTAATATTAGACATCAAAAGTCAAACCGGCCTCGAGGTTAAATCATCTCAAAAGATGATATAAAAATATGGGGAACAACCATGTTGTTTTGGATTTATTAATGATGTTCATCTTCCTCGAGTTCAATCAATGCAGTGAGAAAGTTTGACTTAATCAAAACAAGTACTATATAATATCAGATCACCACCTTGTTCAACTTCAAAGTGGCATTACCCATTCCCTTTTTTTTTTTAAAACAATTCTGGGCAGAAATTAATTAGTTTGCAGAAATGAATTAGTTTGGCCATTAAAATGCTACACAACCATAAAGGTAATGAACTATGTTTGATTCTTCACACAACTTCTTCCAAAGTTCTCATACATTTGATTCTACACTTAACCATTTTTTAAGAGGGCTAAACTCCCCACCCCAAACATCACTTGTAGCAGGGCAAGACCATAGTGTATGGATAAAGACCCTGTACTGGTATTACACAAGTTGAAACTGAACTATAAAAAGGGACAAATGGAAGAGTACTATATACTTTTCCTTTTTTCTTTCAAATATCTGGGAAAAAGAACAAGAAGGATGGGCCAATTCTCCAACTTTGATAACACGTCTATTCCCTCCATCATCTTTTAGTTTTAACACGAAAATGACTGACCCAACAAACCCAGCACAAAATCAAAACCAACAGAACCAACAAACCAACAGAACCACAAAGCACCATCTTGAAGAGAACCAACAAACCAACAGAACCAACAAACCCAGCACAAAATCAAAACCCACTTCAACCAAACCCTCATCTTGAAGAGAAATACAAGAATCGTTCATCCTGTAAACAAAGCCCAGCACAAAATCATAAAGATAAATCACATTTTCATTTTTCAGTTTTGGGGGAAATAAGTTAAACAGATGGACTCACTGGCTTGTGAAGACGAACGATGAAGATGACGGCGATGACGAATGGCGATGACGACGAACGGCGATGCCCAATGGAGTGGTGCACTGGCGGCTAGGGTTTGCGAAACGGGGGAAGAGGTCTGCCTGGGGAGTAAAACGCGTAGACGGTACTCGGTTTCCCCTGATATTTAATTCGTCTAACCCGCAAGTGACGTGGATCAGAATAACCCGGCTTTTGTCGGGTGGGCTTAAGCCGGTTCTTACGGATGGATCGGCCCACTGCATTTTATGCACAGGCCTAGTCATGAGTTATCTTTTAGTTCTGAACATTAACAAATCTTCTAAAACTATAAATCCTATAACTAAATCTTCTAAAACTATAAATCTTAGTTCTGTACATTTTCTTTAACACATCATTGAATTACATAAGTATCACAAGAATATGAAATTATGAAGGTAAAAAGAAAGCTTTTTTTATAAGTAATAAAGGAAGTTAACAATTCATCAGGTAATTTAGTTGCATCTCTTGTCACCAATCCATGATTTTATTATTTTATTTATTGTTTTTTAAGAAAGAGTTGAAGGTTACATGTCCAAGAGTGACCCCCTCCCCAATTTTATTAAAAAGCCTCACTTATGGCAAAGGAATATCGAATAAAAACCGAAATACAAGTCAAGTCCCAAGTTCATCAGAAGCAACCACCCCACATTATTGGCCCCTAATATATGAAAGACCCCATTTATCAGTACGTACAAGCCCAAGAAAACACCTCTCTCTAAAATCCTCTCCCCAAAAATCAAAACTGAGACATTTCGCTTCCTCTTTCGCAAGAAAGTCAGCAACCATGTTTGCTTCCCGATAAATATGTCATACACTGATGTTCATTATGCGAAATAAATGAATAGCCTCTTCTCAAAAATCCCATAAATACCAAAACTTGCATATCCCCGATCTAAACCACCCCACAATCACCATCGAATCCGACTCTACCAGAAAATCTCTCAACCCAAGTTAATAAACAATTTCAGCCCATCAAGGAAAGCACGACATTTAGCAATATTATTAGTAGCATACCCCGCAATGAGCGAAGCCAGCAATAACCCTCCCTTGATGATCTCTAATGACACCACCCTCTCCAGATAGACCCTGATTTCCACTAGATCCTCCATCCACATTCAACTTCACTAGCCCCACTCCCGGCTTAGCCCAAACAACCTTATTTATCTTTTTAATAACCGGCATCACTGGACAATTCAATTCCTGTAAAATGAAAACATCCCTGCCATTAAGTTTTTTTTTAGTTTTCGTAAGGAGGTTGAAAACTCTACAATATATCCTTTTATACAGCGGACAATTTTTTTCCAATCAAAACTCCCCCTCCATACGCGCTGTGCATTGTGCCCTCCATATAGCCCATGTAATAATTATTGACGCAACCCCACAAAGCCATCCCACTTGAGAGCAAGTGGATGCCCGTAACCATCAAACATTCATAACTCTTGCCACCGTCTCACTTGCTGCATTTGAATCCTAAACACCCTAGCAAAAAAATCCCAAACCCTCCTTGCTCCTTCCCCATCACACAGGACATGGTCCAAGGATTCCCTTTGAGCTGTTGTACAACAATTGCATTTCGAAACCATTGGTATTCCCAGCTGCCTGATTCTTTCATCCACTAGTAAAGCATGAAGTTGAGCTTGCCAAACCATAAAAGACATTTTTTTTGAAACTTCATTCTACCATAACCACTTCCTCCACAAACAAACCAGCCCCCTCTACCTCACTAATTCCCAGGCCAGTTTAGACGTGAATTCCCCATCGTCTGCCTGCTTCCATACATAAGCATCCCGCCCCTCATGCAAGAGCACCTGCAAATTAACAATTTTTTCTAGTCATTTCCATACCAACCAGCTGCTGTACTTGACTCACATCCCAGCTATTTCCTTCCATTACATCCCGGACCCTCAAGCCTGGATCACCCACCACCACCTCTGATTCAGCCACTACACCATCCCCCAACCAATTATCAAACCAAAAACTAGAATCCCCCCTCGGATGAGACATTTCGAATTACTCATCACCATAGGAAAGACCTTTAAGATACCTTTCCAAAATCTAGATCCCCTTCCCAATGATACCACCGACATTAGATGTGAGCTTCCAACATATTTTTCCTTAAAGAAATCAGCCCACAAAGAGCCCTCCTTTAATAACTTCCAAGCAAACTTCATGAATAAAGAAGTTTGTACATCTGAGAGATCCCGAATTCCCAACCCCCCTTCCTCCACCGGCAAACAAATCCTTTTCCATGAAATCCATTTTCTCTTTTTTTCCTCCACACTCGAACTCCATAGGAAATTAGCAAAAATCCCCTTAAGCACCATAACAACTCCTTTTGGAATATTCATCACTGATAGAAAATGAATTGGCAAGCTATTTAATACATGTTTCAAGAGAATAATCTTCCCCCCAAAGGATAATAACTTACCTTTCCATCCCGCAAGCTTCTTTTGTACTTTTAGCAACAGCGGCTCAAAAAGCTGATTCAACATACGACCCACATATAATGGCACTCCTAAATAAATACAGGTCATGCTTTTACATATTAATATCTACAACTTCCCATGGAAAGATTTTTCAAATAATTTCTCCTCCAATGTTATTTAGCACATTGGTGATAAAGGCAGGCTATCTTTATACATCACAATAATAATTGAAGAAAAAAGAAATGAAAGGAAAAGAAAGAAAAGACTAAAATGATAGAATTATGGATGGCTAGGCTACATTCTTACCTCTAACGAGCTACCATAACATGCAGGAGATGAAGGCTGCAGGGCACAATGGTTCCTTTGAAGTGATCGATGCAGTCGTACAGGTGAAGCTGCAACAAGCCTCCTCAACCGACTTGCACTTGCTGGCTTCAAAGGGTAAAAATCAATATTTAGATTAAAAAAAATTCAAATAAGAGGAAGAACATAAGGAAATGATAGAAGGTTTACAACTATTATTAGATCACAACTCTATCCCACCAAGTGCTCACTAATTCCATCCATGTTGCTACCACATATTTATTTCTTCAAAATAATGCTAAACGAGATGTAATACTGTCACAGGTGCTTGGGGGGCAAGATTGTGAAGGGAGAAGGGTGACTAGGTGCAGATCAGCAGCAGAAGAAAGGAAGAGACTGTAACAGATTTAACTGTCAAAAAGGGTTGTACGACTTGTAGTTGTGTTTTAGTAATATGTTACGTTTTGGTTGTATGTGTCGTTTAGCCTTTATGCTGTGTTAGTAATACTGTGCGTTTCATTTTAGGAATTGTAAGTGCGTTTAATACTTGTAGTCTTGCGTTTTGAATTCTTCATGAGCTGTGTGTATAAAAGCAGTGCATGGCTTGTGTAGAATGTATCTGGAATCTGTGAGTTCAATACGAGTGGGAGGTTAGGAATTCCTTGAAAATTCCCTGTCAAGATTCACGAAAGTAATCTTGCATTCAATCCATTCTTGATTCTTGTTTGCTGCAGTTGGTTATCTGTGTTTCTGTGTCTTGGAGTTCTTCATTCAAGGGTTGCAGTAAGTTCTTGGTGATTGCAAGATCAAGAACGTTACAAGTGATATGGAGAATAATTCTTGGGAATTATTGTAGAAATTGAGATCTTTATACCCTCATTTAGTAGGCACAGTTTTGTAAGGTGTCACGAGTGCCTTCGGGGTAAGGCTCTTGAAAAGGAGGAGATTGTCACGGGTGCTTGGGGGCCAAGATTGTGAAGGGAGAAGGGTGACTAGGTGCAGATCAGCAGCAGAAGAAAGGAAGAGGCTGTAACAGATTTAACTGTCAAAAAGGGCTGCACGACTTGTAGTTGTATTTTAGTAATATGTTGCGTTTTGGTTGTATGTGTCGTTTAGTCTTTTATGCTGTGTTAGTAATACGGTGCGTTTCATTTTAGGAATTGTAAGTGCGTTTAATACTTGTAGTCTTGCGTTTTGAATTCTTCATGTGCTGCGTGTATAAAAGCAGTGCATGGCTTGTGTAGAATGTATCTGGAATCTGTGAGTTCAATACGAGTGGGAGGTTGGGAATTCCTCGAAAATTCCCTGTCAAGATTCACGAAGGGAATCTTGCATTCAATCCATTCTTGATTCTTGTTTGCTGCAGTTGGTTATCTGTGTTTCTGTGTGTTGGATTCTTCATTCAAGGGTTGCAGTAAGTTCTTGGTGATTGCAAGATCAAGAACGTTACAAATACCTTTGCCAAACAATGGACACCCCCTCTCTCTTAAACCAAAATAAGCCCTCGACTTACTGGCCACCAAAGTAAATATCCCAAAACCAATGGTAAGAACGGGTAAATTTCCATGAAATTTTTTCCTTGAGCCTCCGAGATATCCTGCACCAAGGAAAATTTAAAAGAAAAAGAAGGAAAGGGGAGGGAGAAATGCAGATCTTTGGTTAGGGTTTTGGGTATGGAGACTGCTTCTAAGGGAGAAGCAGGGCTTTGGTGTCTTTTGGCTTCGAAGGGGGAGGCAGAGGATCAAAGGGAGAGGTAGAGCTTTCGGTTTTGTGTGTTGATTTCGAGTGGGAAGGTGGAGCTTCCATGGGAATGGGGCTTTTGGCTTCGAAGGTCCTTGGTCCCAGGTTTCGTGTGGTAGATTTCGAGTAGGGAAGGTGGAAGATGGAAGGGAGGTCTGGAAATAGGGGAAAGGGGGATTTCGAGTGGGAAGTTTGGAAAGGGGGAAAATTGGGATTTCGAGTCTGAAATGAAATAAAAAGGGGGGGAAACGGAGACAAGAGTAANAGAACATATACAGAGAGAAGGAATAAACATTGAAAAGAGCAGTTTAATCACCATATGTAGGATGCCCAAAATTAACGTTGTAGAGGAAATGCACCCCCTTTAAATACAAACGAAAAAATGAAGACTAACGAACTAAACACCTCACTCAGTACTTTGAAAAAAAACAAACCACCTCACTCGGTGACCATGGGAGGGAAGGAGAGCTAAGACAAGTCACTTTGCACTTTAATTAACCTATAACAAGGAAGAGGGAAGGGAAAGCCGGGGGCTTTAGAAGTATGGTTGGGTGGCAAAGAACGTGAAGGGCGATTAAAAGGGCAACCTAAAGCTGACTACATATAAAAGACGGGTTTTAGTGGAGGATTCAGATACCAAAGAGATAGAGAGAGAAAGAAGATGATGATGATGATAACTGAATCTTTATACACGCATGCAAGCGCTTTTGAGTTCACTTATTAAGAGGGAGTCTATATTCCATATGTGAGGGAAATTATTAAGATAAAATAAAGAATAAAATCTACATATTCTCATAAAATAAGACATTCTACAATATTTATTATTGCTTAATAAAAAAAACTTATATATTATGCAATGTGCAGCATACTCACCGACTTTAATTAAAAAAACAGAGGAAAGCATGATTAGGGAAATCTTAGTGGCATGCATGATCCTCAACACAAGAGTCCTAAGTCCACACTTGCGAAAACAAAATCACAGGATACCATGTGAGTTTGCATCCCTAGAGGCTAATATTAGACATCAAAAGTCAAACCGGCCTCGAGGTTAAATCATCTCAAAAGATGATACAAAAATATGGGGAACAACCATGTTGTTTTGGATTTATTAATGATGTTCATCTTCCTCGAGTTCGATCAATGCAGTGGGAAAGTTTGACTTAATCAAAACAAGTACTATATAATATCAGATCACCACCTTGTTCAACTTCAAAGTGGCATTACCCATTCCTTAAAACAATTCTGGGCAGAAATTAATTAGTTTGCAGAAATGAATTAGTTTGGCCATTAAAGTGCTACACAACCATAAAGGTAATGAACTATGTTTCTTCTTCTAGTAAATCAAGAGGTAAGCTAACAAGCAAGAAAGAAAGCTCTTCAAGAAACTCATTAGCAGAAGCTAAATTTCCAAGTCTTTTTTTTTCATTTATTTGTGAGATCGACCCTGTAGTTGAAAGACCTAATTAATCCACTAAAAGAAGCCTAACATAGTCAGAGAATACAGCGAGAGAGAAAGAAACAGAATACACGAAGGAGAATCAAAACCCAGCACAAAATCACATAGATAAATCACACGAAGCAAAATCAAGAAAAACCAAGCAAACCCACTCCTAGTATGAACTTCAGTTTTCAGTTTTGGAGGAAATACGTTAAATAGATAGACTCACTGGCTTGAACAACCATGAACGGTGAAGACGATGGTGACGACGAACGGCGATGGACGACGGCGACGACGAATGGCGATGGACGACGGAGTGGTCACACTGGTGGCTAGGGTTTGTGAAACAAGGGGAAGAGGCTGCGTTGGTTCTACCTTGGTTCAAAACTTCAAAACACATATGCGGTTTCGACCGATAATACTTAGCTCGACCCGTTAATGACGTGGATCCGAAGAACCCGAATTTTGTCGGGTGGGCTCAAGCCGGTTTTTGCGGACGGATCGACCCAATGGGTTTCATGCACAGGCCTACTTAGGACGATCGTCCACAAGGGGATGTCACAATTCCTACACTGACAAGTACTTCCACCCCTAGACCCACATTTGGAGCTGCTACTTCCTATGCAAGTAGTCGAGTACCTATAGATATAAAAGATGAGGGTATTCTTAATGATGATAAGGATAAGGATATTGATATGATCGACTAACATGACTTAGTAAAAAAAGGTCGTGGGCATAGAAACATTTCACCAAAATCCTTAGTGATCGTAAGAACCTGCAAGTAAGATGCCACCACTGTGGACAAGTTTATGGCTGTCATTTGAAGAAGTAAGGCACTTTTATATTAATAGCACATCCTACAGGTTGCTACCGATATAAGATACATAAAGGGCTGGTGGCCAATGATCAGATGAAGCTAAGTTACAAAATGTCTACAACCACTAATGGTAGGCAGAGTAAGAAATTGTCAATCCCAAAATATAATGAGAAGATATTGAAGGATTTACTTGCATAAATGATCATTACAAATGAGATGCATTTTCTCACCGTTGAGGGAAAAGAATTTCATAGATTTGAACAATGTCCTAAACCTCAATTTCTCATGCCTTTATGGTATATGGTAATACAAAATTTTTCGAAAAGTCATGCCAAGGAAAAGGCTGAGATGAATGAAATGTTTACTACAATTGGCAAGAGAGTGTCATTTACGACTGATACATGGACGTTTATATAGGATTTGAGCTATATGTGTATCACATCCCACTTTATTGAAATTGAGTTGACATTACATAAATGGATTATTGGGTTCAAACAAATTAAATATCACAATGGTTCATCCATTGGAAAGGAAATGAATGACTATATAAAGAATTGAGGGATTAACAAAGTACTTTGTATCACAGTTGACCATGCAAGTGCCAATGACACTACAATTGATTGGTTCAAGCAGAATATGATAGTAAAAGATGATAAAATTTGTGACAACGAGTTCATCCATGTTTGATATTGTACTCATATCATCAACCTCATAGTTGCTAAGGGGTTGAAGGACGTTAATAGTTCAATTACCAAAGTCCACAACCTTGTGAGGTACGTGAAGGCATCCCCCCAAAGGCTTGGCAAGTTTAAGACTATAGTCGAATAACTTGAGATCCCATCTTCTAGTATGTTGAGTTTGGAAGTTACTACTCGATGGAACTCAACATATAGTATGTTGGATGTAGAGCAAAAGTAATAAAAAGAGTTTGAGCAGTTGGAAGTCAAGGACAAGGACCTAGGATATGCTTTGCTGGAGTTTATAGGGGGAGAAGGGTGCTCAATGTGCCTTACACTGCTGATTAGGCAAATGTGATGTACTTTGTTCAATTTTTGAAGTTATGTTATAAAAGAACTGTGTGTATATCTAGTTTCAAATATTGTACTATGAAATTTACTTCGAGGAGCTCTCGGGGCTTTGTGACTACTTACAACAGAGTTGTGATGACACTATCGAGTTGTTGAATTGTATGACTATGAGAATAAAATTCAAATGTAAGAAATATTGGGGGAATATTGAGAAGATAAACAAAAGTGTTCGCCATCTAGGCGAGCACCATGGATAGTAAAAGTACTTGCCACCCATGTAATTACCATGGTAGACAAAGTGCTTGCACATCGGGAGAGCACTATAGAGAACAAAAGTGCAACCTCGATGCGAGCACCGTGGAGAAAAAAAGGTATTTTCACCCCAAGTGAGTATCATAGGAGCAAAAGCGTTTGTCCCAAAGGAACAACATGGAGAGCAAAAGTGATTGTCATCTGAGCGAGCTCCAAGGAGAGTAAAAGAGCCCCACCCTTGGTAAGCACCACGAGAGGCAAAGTGCCTACATCCCTGGTGAGCACCCTAGACAACAAAAGTTCTTAGCCCCTGGGCAAGTACCATGGAAAACAAAAGTGCTCACCACTAAGGCAAGCACCTTGAGAGCAAAAGTGCTCTTCATCTCAACGAGCACCCTGGATGAAGCACAATGCTCCTCATCTCGACAAACAATGTGAAGGAACATAAACCTTGCCACATCGGCTCGTGGTGGAAAGGGAAAATACTCACCCTTAGGGTGAGCACCATAGAGAGCAAAATACTTACCACCCAGGCGATTGCCACAGGAGACAAAGTGCTCGCATACCTGACAAGTACCATGGAAAGCAAAAGTACTCACTCCTATGCAAGCACCATAGAGACCAAAAGTGTTTGCATCCCAAGCGAGCACCACATAAGTAAAAGTGCTCATTCAAGATGAAAGTGCTCGCCCCCAAGGCTACCATTAGGGAGAGCAAAATATTTTACACCCTAGGAGAGCACCCTAGAGTGAAAAAGTGATCATCATCTCAGCAAGCATCCTAGATAAGCACAATGCTCCTCACCTTGACTAGCACCTTGAATGAGCATAAACCTTGCCACCTCAACTCGTGGAGAGGGAAAGTGCTCGATCTCAAGGCAAGCATCACTAGAGTAAAAGTGCTCAACCACATGCGCGTATTGTGGAAAGCAAAAGAGCTCGCACCACACGTGAGCACATTGGAAGCAAAAGTGATATCCCTCATATGAGCACCATGGAAAGCAATAGCGCTCATACCTGAGGCTAGCACTGCAAGATGCAAAGTACTCACACCCTAAGCAAGCACCCTATGAAGCAAAACTATTTGCCCTTTTGCAAGCACCATGGAGATAAAAAAAATTCTCCCTTGGCGTGATCCATGGGAGCACACCCTTGATGAAGCATAATGCTCCTCACCTCAATGAGCATCATGAAGGAGCATGAGCCTCGCCACCTCGACTCAGGGAGATGGAAAGTTCTAGCCCCTAATGCGAGTATCATGAAGAGGAAAAGTGCTTGCCATCCAAGCGAATACCGTGAGAGAGCATGAATCTCACCATTTTAGCTCGTGGAGGGAGAATACCCCCCTCCAAGTTAAGCACCAATGGAAGCAACGTGATTGTTACTGCTTGAGGACCATGAAAGAGCATGAATCTCGCAACCTTAATGAGCACAACCGAAATGAGAATGCTCGCCACCTTGGCGAGCACCGTGGGAGGCAAAATGCTCCTTACCTAGCAAAATGGTCCATCCTTGGGTCGTTCTAAATCCACAGTGGAAACGTGGTGAATTTAGACCCACGACGGTGCCGTCAGTCTATCTTTGGGTTGATACCAACATACAATGTTGTGGTTGTTGTGTGAACATCATTCTTTGGTACTTGTAGCTAGACTCATAAGAAAGTGTTGAATCATTGAGCCGTGCTCCAAAGGATCCTGTCACTAAACAGTTTTGGCCATAAATGGATCATAGATCCCAAAAATCCAAACCATTGGAAAGTGGGAAACTAAAATATCAGTGATCACCCTTTTGTATTAGTGACCCATATGCCAAATAAATAAAACATGAAAAAGTAAGAAAACTCTACATCAATGCCTAAGAAAATACCGCCATAGAAACTTTTCAAAAATCCAACCAAAACACAAATTAAACGCAAAGAGAAAAGAAACAAAAAGTCAATACCCAAAATAAAATCTCCCTAAATTCTAAAATCTAAATAACTGGAAAATGAAAAAAAAAATTATACCAATTGATAGGGCCGCAACCTGACCAACCCAAGCTGGGTTTGGGCTCGACCCGACTCGGCCCATTCAACTAAATGTGACAAACCGACATGACCAATTAGAATTGAGTTTTTTTTTCCCCCCAAAACTGACCCATGAGTTTGTGTAAAAGAGGATATTCATTACTCTAATCATTGTTTCACAATATGACTTTGAGCAAGAAATCCAAGCAATATTTGTACATTGGCCTTCTTCTACTTCCTAAAAATATTTTTATTGCTCTAATCACTCTTGCTACCACAATTTACTAGTATGAGTTCTTGTGCCCTAGAGTAAAAAAACAAAAGTGCGGCACATAACATGAAAAATAATCCAAAGACTAGAATGTTCACTTCCAAGCTAAGGTGATATTTAGATAACATATGAATCAAAATTAAACTATGCAAACACAATCCGTTCAACCACAAATTCAACCATCTATTGAGAACTTTGTGCAGGGCAAGATTTCTTTTGTAGTGTAAAGTACAAGTGAGGTATTGCAACCCTATGCCAGAAGATTGGGGCAATTTAGATGAATACAATTTAAATTTAGCTACTACAAAGTAAGGAGTTTGTGAAAACCACTGTAAAAGCACTATAAAAGTATGTTATTATATACATAGATTGTGAAGTAGACCAATGTGAAGGAGGGAACAACTTCAGAGAAGTGTGTCCTTGTTGATGATCGTGGTGCCGCTTCTAATACTATTAGTACTTTAAGTAAACATCAAATGATCATTTCTATTCCATAATAAAAAAAATCTCTCAAGATTTAAGAAGATTTATGCAAACAAGTTGTTGAACATGGGAGCAAGCTATGGATTTTGGAGACAATTAAACAAGGAACAAAAGCTAGCTAAGCAAAGATATATTCAAATGTTCTAGAATCTCCAATTTAGGAATTTGGTGAGTTTTGATAATTATGTTAGATGTTGAACTCATTTACATTTCCTTATGACTTCTACACTTTGTGTCACAGGTAAGGAATGTGTCCATCCCCAATGAAAACCCCTACAACCAACACCTGTGTGAGTAACACCAACGCTAATGTTTGGAAGTACATTGACGCTTATGTTTGGGAGTTCTCATAAGTTGTCCAATTATGAGCATTACTTTTTCTAAACTGATATGAAAATAAGTATAGTCGTGTTGCTTCTATACTGTTTGGACAATGGGTTTTTGTTTTAGAAAAACATATATTGTAATGTGAAAATGTAAGAAACAAATCCTAGTAAAGTCACTGTAAATACTAGTATGGGTGTGGATTGATTGAATATTAGTACTTTCACTATTGATTATCAGAAACATACGATTAAGACGTATAACACAATATATATTGCACTATTAAATGACGTACATCAATTAAGAGGTATAGGACAATATATATTGCACTGGAATAATGAACCATATTGTCCCCATAAATTCAAGTACTATGCACTTCATGATTAATGATATTTATATAGTTCTTTTACAATTAATTATTTGAAATTCAGCTTTGGCCTAGCCGTCTCTTAATTATAACAGAGTCGTATCGTGCATATCATTACTCAAACTTTATTCTTGCAAATTAAAACACATATATGTTTCTTTTAGACATGTTTACATACTCTAATACATATGTAAGGTTTGCCACCACCTCCAAAAATTAAGGATGACATTCCATCCCATAAATGCAAAAAGGATGTTAGTTGTTTTCTTTGCATGAGAATTAAGAAAGGTCCAGTTTTGCTTTCGAATAAAAATTAGAACTTCTCAATTCTGAAAAAGGGCTTCCTATCAAATTCACTATAAATACTAGTATCGGCCTATTGCAATAATAAAAAACATATATATATGGCAAAGTCAGTGACAAAAAATGAAGTCAAATAAGTATAGCCTTGTTGCTTTATTCTTCATCGTTGTTTTAAAGACTAGAGAGATTAAGATGCATCCACAATTCAACTATAAAACTAAGCCCAAATAAACATGATAATCTAAGTTTTTATAGCCCAAAAAAATCATTATAAATGAAAACCAAATTGAAGGGGTTAGAAAATCTGAAAAGGGTGTCAAAACCATAGGATAGACAAACCGGGAGCTTGAGGATCTGAGCCAAAGATGACGTAGAACTTCAAATCGATAGACCAGTGGAAGATTGAGCAGGTAAACTATGAGATCTAGTAAAATGCACAGGAAATTACAAAAAGAAAAGGAAGAGAGAGAGAGAGAGAGAGAGAGAGAGAGAGAGAGAGAGAGAGAGAGAGAGAGAGAGATGGAGGCCTGAAAGGTGTCATGGGCATGAGAATGATAGCAGGGAGTACATAGTGAGAAAGGAAGAAGAATATGCAAATCGCAACGTTAAGTGTATTAGTTAAAACAAAGTGTTTCATTGTATTAGTCAAACTGTGCATTTTGGGTGTTTAGGAAGTATCACAATGCGGGGTGTTTTACTTTCATATTGATCTGGGTTTTGTACTTCTATTAGTATAATGGGGGTAGGAGAAGATGACAATGGATCATCTGAGAATTGTATGATGCTTGTATAGTAAACGGTGAAACTTCCTCAAATTAATTATAATTCTTGCTTCAATAAAGATTTCCAAGATTCATTCTTTTCCATTCTTTATTTTGCTACCATATTCTTCACACATTGATACTAAACAATTGGTATCAAAGAGTTTGATCCTTTCATGGCGGAGGGTACACATTCCACAACACTGAAGGTGCATCAAGAGAGTACTTAGAGGCAACATAAGGTAATACAAGGGCAAATGGATGACCAACGAGAGTCAATTCAAACTATCACAAACAAATTAAACCAAATGAATGACATGATTTCTACTTTGGTTGAACATCATCGTGTTAATCCTTCTGGAGAGGGAATTCAAGAACAATGGGTAGCAATTCAAGAAGATAGAAATGTATTGGCTAGGGGGGTACAATTAGATTTTTCCCCATTTTGATGGGAATAATAAGCTAGGATGAGTTTCCAAAGGTAACCCAATATTTCGAGTTCCATCAAACACTTCTGCATCAAAGGTTGCAAATGACCTCTTATTATATGGAGAGTGGGGACTTAATATGGTATCAAGATGTGGTGGATGGAGGACAATTCATGGGGTGGGAATCGTTTGTGAGCATTTTATAGACAAGATTTGGTCCAATAGCTTACGATGACCCCATGGAAACCTTAACTAGGCTTAAACAGATATTAACAGTAGTTGATTATAAAGTTTGGTTTGGGAGTCTCTCGAATAGGTTGAAGAATCTCTTAGAGAAACATAAATTGAGTTACTTTTTGAGTAGGTCGGAGGATGAGATATCATTACCAGTAAGGATGTTCAATCCTATTAATTTAAGTGCAACATTTAGGTTGTTGGCAAAAATTAAGAGGAATACAGTTGGAGCTCTTGAAAGGCTTTAAGATCTATGATGAATATTGTTAATAATCATTCTTATGGGAATGGAGAGGAAGCAAAAATAAAGATTTTAGAAGAATTATGTCCAGGGTAGAAAAATTCCTTCTTCTCAAATGGATAAAAAGAGAAAGAAGGGATTGTGTTACCATTGTGAGGATAAATGGAATCCCAATCATATTTATAAAAATTCCAAGGTGTACCTCTTGTAAGTAGAAGATAATATCATGCATGAAGAAGTAGAACAATAAGAAGGTTTTGATCATGAGTTAGCAAGAAAGAGTACAAAAAAAGGGCAGGACAAGAATTTAGAAATATTAATACATGTTATTTCCGGTTCTCCTAGTCCTAACCCTATAAGGCTTATGGGGGTAATTGGGGCACAACCAGTAGTAATTCTAGTTAGAGGGAGTTTGGTCCGGTCCCGGGAGATTTTGTGGACCGGACCTATTCGATCCAAAGTTTTCCCACCTGGACCGGACCGAACTTCCTAAGGACTAGGCTGGTCCGGTTCAGTCGATCTACCCTAAACTTTTTTTTTTTAATTTTATCAATGGCATTTTGTTTAATGCTTATGTAATTATATTGTGATATATTTAATATATATACATATAGTATACTATTATATATATATATATTAGTAATACGCTAATACTATTAGTCTATTAGTATATAGTAAATTAGTAATAGTTATTAATTTATTTCCTATAACTAATAATATACTAGTACTAATACTATAACTAATAACTATATGTAATAATAGTAATACTATATGTAATATACTAGTTTTACCATATCTCTTCAAACTCCACACATTTATTAATACTCTATGTAATACTATATTAAATAATAGTAATACTCTATGTAGTTATAGTGATTTAATATTAACATATTACATATTAAGTTAACTATACTAATACTATTATAAATTTACACATATATGATATATTATAATTTATACGATAACTTTTTTAATATGTTAATATTAATATATATACTAGTACAAAATATTATAGTTAATAGTTATACATTAAAGAATATAATAATACATTGATACTAAATATATATAGTTATAGACTTATAATAAATTAGTTATTATGAATTTATGATTAGTATAACTATATAATTGTATTAATATTGGACTATTATTAATTTAATATAGATATATTATATTAGTAATATTAGTTATGTTGAATCAGTCAGTTAGTATAACTATAAACTATATTCTACATTATTAGTTTTAATATAAATATTAGTATTAGTTATAGCTATATAACCTATATTAGAATTGAGAGTTTTAGACTATATAATAGACTAATAGTATTAGTACAACTGTATAAGTATACTATATAGCTATATATTAGTATTAATTATAGTGATTAGTATAACTATAGAATAGTATTAATAGTAGACTATTAGTATAGCTATATATTAATATTAGTTATACTGTTATAGTGATTTAGTATATTATAATTACTATATTATAATTTATTCTATAACTCTTATAATATATTAATACATACTAGTTCTATATATTATAGTTATACATTAAAGAATATAATAATACATTCATACTAAATATATATACTTATATTTCTAGTGATTTAGTTATTAACTTATTATGATTAGTATAACTATATAAATTATAATAGTATTAGACCATTAATATAATTATATATTAGTAATATTAGTTATAGTGAATCAGTGATTTAGAATAACTATATAGGTATTAATTATAGTTATTAGTATAACTATATAAATTATATAATAGTATATTAGTATTAATAGTAGATTATTAGTATAGCCATTGTTGAAGTATATGGCTTATACAGTAAAAGTAGTATTAGGTATATGGCTTATTAGGTATGGTACTGAGGTATTTTTGTAATTTTCTTTAAATACGTTCATACATTTCACAACAACTATATTAGTATTAGTTATAGTAATATAACTATATTAATATAAGTATAGCTACAGTCTATATTAAACTATTAGTATTTTTTTATACCATATATAATTATATAATTAATTATTATATACAACTATTATATAAATAATATATATTTTTTTAATTACCATTCGGTCTGGTCTGGTCCGAGGTGAAAAACCCCTAGATTGGGACCGGATCGAATGGGTTTGGTCCCTTGAAAATTGGACCAGACCGAACCGAACCCAATTCAGTCCGGTCGATTTATCCTGTCCGAATCGGCCGATTCTTAGCCCTAATTCTAGTAGATTCAGGGAGCACGCACAATTTCATGGCCCCATGGTGGCACAAATAGAAAGATTGAAGATGAAGGATGGATCTAAGTTGCAAGTGAAAGAGTGCTTAGTAAAGGTAGATGTGAGGAGACCAATATTAGAATTCAGGCTAATAGACTCCCTATTTCTTTCCATCTATTAACATTGGGAGGGTGTGATATAGTGTTTAGAGTTGAGAGGCTGAGAACTCTTGGGCCAATTATATGGGATTTTGTTTTACAAATGACTATGAAATTTCAGTTGGTGGGAAGGAAAATAATGTTGCAAGGGTTGTGCACTGGTGGCACTTCAGTGGAGGATGTGAGTCAATTTGTCAAGCCCTCGACTATGAGGAAACAAGTTGGTTATTGCATCTAATTCATGAAGATGATAGGAGTAGTAGTGATGGTAAACAACAAGAAGTGCAGGGAATTCTTAAGGAATTTAGGAGAGTTTTGAGAAAATTACTGGGTGACCATTACCAAGGGCTTGTGATCATTAGATCACTCTTGAGGGGAGAGAGAGAGAGAGAGAGAGAGAGAGAGAGAGAGAGAGAGAGAGAGAGAGAGAGAGAGAGTAGGAGCTTCTTTAGTCAGGTGTGATCAGACCAAGTTAGAGTCCATTTTCATTTCCAATCTTATTGGTAAGGAAGGCCAATGGAAGTTGAATAATATGTGTGGACTATAGAGGCTTGAATTAGGAAACCCTTAGAGACAAGTTTTCTATTCTTTTGATAAATGAATTGTTAGATGCGTTGTATGGGGCAGAAGTGTTCTCTAAACTTGGTTTAAGGTCTGGATACCACCAAATCAAAGTGAAGCCCTAAGACATTCCAAAAACAGTCTTAAGGACATATGAGAGTCACTATGAATTCCTAATGATGCCTTTTGGACTTACTAATACTCTTGCCACTTTTCAAGGTTTGATGAATGAGGTTTTTAAACCTTTTTGAGGAAGTTTGTGCTAGTTTTTTTTAAAAATAATATACTGGTGTATAGCAGATATTTTAATGACCACTCAAGACATCTGAGAACAATTTTAGGGGGTTTTAAAACACCATAACTTGTTTTCTAAGAGGTCCACGTGTAGATTTGGGGTTACTGAAATTGATTAAATGAAACATTTAATATCAGGAAGTGGAGTCAAGGCTGACCTAACCAAGATCTTAGCTATGCTAGAATGGCCAATTCCAACTTCTTTATAGTCATTAAAAGGCTTCTTCAGGCTCACTGGGTATTATAAAAAGTTTATAAGAAATTATAGGTCGATTGTAGCCCCTTTGACATTATTGTAAAGAAGAATTCTTTTGAATGGATTGAGTTGGCTACTACAGCTTTCTAGGAGTTAGAAAAAGTGGTGATACAACCTCATGTACTTAGACTTCCTGATTTCTTTAAAAGCTTCACAATTGAGTATGATGTAAGTGGCACTGGGTTGGGGGCTGTATTAATGCAAAAGGATTAGTCCATTGCCTATTATAGTAAGGCTTTTAAAGGCAAAACCTTACTTCTGTCGACTTATGATAATGAATTATTGGCATAGGAGGTTTGGATAGTGAATTGAGATGAAAGTTAAAAATTGAATAAAATCTTATTTTTTAATATTATTTTTGTTTTGAGATTTGAAAAAGTTGAATTACTTATTGTATTTTTAAAAAAAAAAATTGAAAAATTTGTAATGATTAAATGAGATAAGATGAGTTGAGATGAATTTAGTATTACTACTGTGTAGAAGTGGAGATCATACCTGCTTGGTCAGTCCTTCAAAATTAAAAGTGATCAACATGCCCTTAAATTCTTTTTGGAACAAAAGGTAGGAATTGAGGCTCAACATAATTGGATTACTAAGTTAATGGGGTATGACTTTTTCATATAGTATAAGAAGGGAAAGGAAAATAAAGTGGCAAATGGCCTATCAAGGAAGATTGATGAGGAAGGAGGAAAATTAGCTGTAATATTTTTCCTTACCCCACTGTGGATTGAAGAATTGAAGTAGAATTATCTCCTGTCTCACAAAGTCCATGCTAATTACTTAAGACACCAGAATAGGGAGAAGGTAGATACACATTACTCCCTACAAGGATTGTTATTGAGGAAGGGTGCGATGGTAGTGGTTCTAGATTCCGTTTTCAAAGAGAAAGTCTTGCAGCACATCCACTACTACCCCAAGCTGGCCTTGTGGGCTATTACAAGACTTTAAAGAGGGCCAAGATAGATTTTTATAAGGAAGGGATGCGTGGGGATGTTAATAAGCTTGTGAGGGATTGAGATATATGTCAGACAACCAAATATGAGGCTCCAAATATGAGGCTATCCATCATGCTGGTTTATTATAACCATTACCACTCTCACATGGAGCTAGTGTGGTCTTTTCAATAATTGATAGGCTTACCAAACATGCTCATTTTTTTCCCTCTCTCTCATTCTTATACAGCTATTAAGGTAGTTCAAGTATTCTTCTCGGGGTGTTCAAGTTATATGGAATGCCCAAATCAGTCACTTTAGATAGGGATGTTGTATTTACTAGTGTCTTCTAGAAGGAGTTCTTTTATCTGTAGGGTACTACTCTAGCTTTGAGTTTTGCCTATCATCCACAAATAGATGGGTGAACTGAAGCTCTTAGCCCAGTTTGGATACAATAAATGTTTTATCTCATTTCATCATTACACTTTTTCTAAATTTTCACACAAAATATAATAAACAATTCAGTTTTTTCAAATCTCAAAATAATAACAATATTAGAAAATAATATTTGAACAAGATTTTATTCAACTTTTAACTTTTATCTAACTTACTATTCAAATGACACCTTAATAAATGTTTAGAAGGGTATTTGAGGTGCTATATTAGGTCCAAGCCAAAGGATGGGATTTGTGGCTTCCTATGGTTGAGTGGTTTTATAACACCACAAGCCATTCTTCTACTAAGATGACTCCCTTTGAAGCTTTTTATAGCTACTTTCCTCCAAAGGTATTGTCCTCTGTTCCAGGAACTACTGTTAATGCTGCTATTGACCAACAACTTAAGACAAGGAAGGAGATTCTGTGTGTACTAAACGAGAATTTGCATAAGGCCCAATAGAGAATGAAGTTCTTTACTAACCAAAAAATCAAACCTGCCTCAGTTATCATATGGAAAGTAACTAGATGGCTGCAAGAGTTGAATATCGATAGTCTAGCAAAACATACTTTGCTCTTGCTCAAGGTGCTTATACTTGAGGTGAAAGCTAAAAAGCCAGTTTTGGTTTCTTGGATGCCTCCTATGAAAGTTAGATTGAAACTAAATTTGGATTGAGCCTCTAAATGGCTAGAATCCCGAACTAGCTGTATGTGGTGGTGTGATTCGTGATTCTCAAGATTTTTTTTATCATGTGGTTTTCCGGCAAGCTTGGGTGTTGGCACTAACACCTATGATGAGCTTTCAACTTTAAAGCTTGGACTTCTTATCTCCTACAAGTTGAGCATCAATTATCACCTTACCATCCCACTTCCATTTTAAAATTGAACACATTTTCAGATTAGGAAATTTCCTTACAGATGGTCTTGTTGATATAAAGGCAGCAGTTAGAATGCCTTTTTCTTTTCCGTATCCATGCTTCCAAAACTATTGGTACGTGTTTTTACACTTGATAAATGTGGTTTGCCTTCTTTTGGTGTAGATAGTTTTGTTTATTTCTACATACCTTGTAAAAAGATGCCTAGATCAGTGCTATTAGCATACATCAAAATGTATTATAGATAGCTTGATAGTTTTATTTTCAAACCTTAGGTTTTATGATTTTGTGACTTCAAAGATTTCTTTTTATACATGGTACTTGTCGGTAGAAAATGAGATTTATTAACAAAACTAGAGATACCGTCTGCCTTCTTTAATAATAATAAAAAAAATCACACTTATTAATGTCATTGGAGTAATGATAGCCACTCAAAATGTGCCACATGACAAGTATAATTGGGGACATATTTCTCTTGAGTAATGCTACATACAGTTGTAGAGTATGCAAACGCCATGCAATCGTTTTTAAAAAAGAGTGTGGCTCACGATTAAAAAAGTTAGTTTTTTTTTTTATGTGGATCCCGTATTAATTTATTTTTTTTCAAAGAGACTACGTGATACTTACACAATTACGACTGCAAATTTCATTTCTCATTTCTCTTTCGACAAAGAAGCTAAATAGAAAAAGAGAGAAAAAAAGTAATATCTTGAGAAAAATACCGTTTCTTTTTAACCATGACACTTAACTTTAAATTTATTTGTACTTAATTTAGAATAAAAACATTAAAAAACAGAATAAAAAAAAGTAATTAACTACGGTAATCACATTCTAAAATGTCCGGGAAGAAAACAGAAAAAGAAAAAGAAAAAGAAAAAATATAGTTGCAAACATAATTGTGTACTAATTTGTGTACCAATGTGATGTGATTGGTCAAAAAGTAGATTTTATTGAAAATAGTATTAATTTAAATTTTAAGTATGAATAAATCAGTATTGATACACAGATTAGTGCGCAACTATGTTTATATATAGCAAAACTCAAAGAAAAATAAGAGGAACGTGAGTACAGTATCACTTGCCACTACAAAATTAAAAAAACTAAAACAAGCACTGCGGTTGACGACAAAAATAAAGTGTCTATCATGTGTGAATGCTTTGAATCCGCTTGGGCACTTAGCATGGAAAAGTTAAACAAATACCGCCCTGTTAGAAACCAAGTTCAAATTGTATTGTATGACCACATTTAGCCATCAATGGTAATCTTAGGTACACCTACCCCCCAATAGTGATTTTAGGTACACCTAACCTCCTTTGTACTCTTTACCATTGGATTGATGACAAGTGTAACAATCCTAACCATCCTTTGTACCAAGAAATCCCTATAAATAGAGGGAGTCCTCATTTGTGTAAGACCCCAAGAAATAAGAGAAACAAAGTTCTCTAAACATCTCTCTCTCTTTTGCTCTCTATCTTTTCATAAGTTTCATAACACGCCCCACTTAAAAGAGGCACAAAAAAACAGAAAAAAGTAATATATTGAGAAAAATACCGTTTCTTTTTAACTATGACACTTAGCTTTAAATTTATTTGTACTTAATTTAGAATAAAAACATTAAAAAACAGAAAAAAAAAAAGTAATTAACTACGGTAATCACATTCTAAAATGTCCGGGAAGAAAACAGAAAAAGAAAAATAAGAGGAACGTGAGTACAGTATCACTTGCCACTACAAAATTAAAAAAGGAAAAATATAGTTGCAAGTATAATTGTGCACTAATCTGTATACCAATGTGATGTGATTAGTTAAAAAGTAAATTTTATTAAAAATAGTGTTAATTTAAATTTTAAATATGAATAAATTAGTATTGATACACAAATTAGTGCACACTATACTTATATATAGCAAAACTCATTAAAAAAACTAAAACAAGCACTGCGGTTGACGACAAAAATAAAGTGTCTATCATGTGTGGGCACTTAGCATAGAAAAGTCAACCGAGCACCGCCCCATTTAAAAAAGAGGCACAAGAAAACAGACTAGGCCCGCCGACTGTAGCCATAACGTGTGACGAAAACTTTTTTAACCTTTCCTTTCTTTTTCGTTTCCAAAGAAGTCGTGACTCAAGGGATTGACTTCTGAGGCTACAATTAGGCGGTTTCGTTTCAACTACCTTCTTTCTTTCAACTCTTGCCCAAGAGGCAAAAGTTTCACTGGAATCTAATACATCCAATCCCAAAGCAGGAGGCAGGAGCTGTTTCAACTTTTACAAGCAGACGATACTAGTCTAATTTTGAAAGTTGCAGATTTTTTTTGAAAGTTGCAGATTTTTTCAACTCCCTCTTTGTTCGGTTCAGAGGTTGCATGTGAGATCTCAGTTACTCAATCTCAGGTTAGAAATTGTCTCTTGGGATTTAGCTTAGAAATCCACCGAAACGGCTATCGAAATCGCACTTCACTACCTATAGATTTTGACTTGTGCGAGTCATACCGTCTCAAATCTCTTGTGAAATTAAAGAGCGGCTTTATATATATTGACTTCTAATGCATTCCCTCACATTTCTTTAATGTATGTAGAAAACTTCTGATTCTGGATATTCTGGTTTTCTGAGACTGAGATCGGAATCTGACTGAGATTTTCTGAAAATAGCTGAATAATACGTTCTGTTGACGAACCAAGTCTCGTCGGTCAATTCGTTTGGTTTATTCTCCTTAAATTAATTAAATTAATTAAATTCTTCTATTCATTATTCATGTTTTAAATATTTGTTAAAAGAAAAAAACTAAATAAAAAAAATATTTTGTGTGGTGAATGAGTATGATGAATATAATTTTTCCTTATAAATTATTTATTATTATTTCATTACTATTTATCTATCATTTCACTATTATTAATAGATAATATATATTCATATCAAACGGAGTAGATTTGACGTGCCTTGGAAAGTTGGAAAGAGAAAAATTCAAACAATTCATTTCGGCTAGATTTTGTTTTCAATATGAATTCTGGGTTCTTTTCTTCCTCGTTTGATTATAGAGCTGAGATGAGATGAGATTAAAAATTATATAAAATATTGTTATAATATTATTTTTTAATATTATTTTTGTATTGAGATTTAAAAAAATTAAATTATTTATTATATTTTGTATAGAAATTTTAAAAAATTATAATAATTATATAATATAAAATAAGATGAGATAGTTTGATTTTGTATAACCAAATCAGCGTAAGCAGTTCATGATAGAAGAACATGTCGATCTCTTGTATTACTTGACCATGGGCTTATGTTATGTTAGTTTATTAACTATAGAGTATTTGAAGCTGCAACATCTCTGCATTCGTATCTTCCTAGATTTTTTTTTAGATTAGTCTTTACCTTCTTGCTGTTTGGTCGCAATTCTTCAATGAATTTTGCTATCATGTTAGTGCACTTAATGTATTAGAAATTTAATTTTCAATTGTTTTATGGTAAGATCCTGTCAGCTGTGGAATTTCATTAATATATTAAGCCCTTGGAGCTGTAGAGTCTTTTGGCTTACAAAGCCGAAAAGATGGCCTTAGCTGCTTCTCTGAATGTGGTTCTAGGCTCCCTTGCTTTTGCAATATTCTGGGTTTTGGCAATTTTCCCCTCAGTTCCTTTTCTACCAATTGGGAGGACTGCAGGGTCCCTCCTGGGGGCCATGCTGATGGTTATATTCCGAATCATAACTCCAAATCAAGCATATGCTGCAATTGATCTTCCAATACTTGGTCTCCTCTTTGGGACAATGCTTGTTAGTGTCTATCTCGAAAGGGCTGATATGTTCAAGTACTTGGGAAAGTTGCTCTCGTGGAAGAGTAAAGGAGCAAAAGACTTAATTTTTCGAATCTGCCTGATTTCTGCCATTTCAAGTGCGCTTTTCACTAATGATACCTCCTGCGTAGTTTTGACGGAGTTTGTTTTGAAAATTGCGAGGCAACATAATCTCCCACCTCATCCTTTCCTTCTTGCTTTGGCATCTAGTGCGAATATTGGGTCTTCAGTAACTCCAATTGGCAACCCCCAAAACTTGGTTATAGCTGTTCAGAGTAAGATATCTTTTGGGAATTTTCTAATCGGCATTCTCCCTGCGATGCTCTTAGGAGTTGTTGCCAATGGTGTAATTCTTATATGCATGTACTGGAGGTTGCTATCTATTCCAAAAGATGAAGAAGATGCGGCTATAGAAGTTGTTGCAGAGGATGAACTGAATTCTCATCGCTTTTCACCAGCCACCATGTCACATTTTAAATCCTTGAGTTCTCAGGAATGGAAGTCTACAACGGAAGCTATAAATGTGCAAAGCCCTCCCAACATATATGGGAACATGGGCCATGTTGAGCCTATTAGAAACCGATTAACTTCCAGTGAGAATGATATCCATAGTGTCCATAGTGATATGTTGGAGTCCGCCAGAAATTCTAATGCATCAAAAGAAGTGGCAAATGATGCATCTTCTCAGAAAAGGGAAGAAACCACTACTTCACACAATGTTGCATCGGTGGAGACTCTAAGAGACGCACTTTCTGTACAGTCTTCAGAAGGAAAGGAAGATTTGATCTTGAGATGGAAAAGGATGTTGTGGAAGTCATGTGTTTACCTTGTCACGATAGGGATGTTGATTGCTTTGCTTATGGGTCTGAGTATGTCATGGACTGCAATTACTGCTGCACTTGCTCTTGTGGTTCTTGATTTCAAGGATGCTAGGTCATGCCTTGAAAAGGTATAATTTGTTAACATGATGCTCTTTCTTCTAATTATTTTTACCTTCAACTATTGGTGGAACTTGAAACTATTAGAGCATACCTGTAGTAGATAAGGAATGTGGATTGCTTGTTCAAGAGTTGTATCTGAAGTCTATTTCTGTTCATTGCCAGGTCTCCTATTTGCTGTTAATTTTCTTCTGCGGAATGTTTATCACAGTTGATGGCTTCAACAAAACTGGTATCCCAAGTACTCTATGGGACTTAATGGAGCCCTATGCACAAATTGATCGGGTTAGTGGGATAGCACTCCTGGCCATGATCATACTCATCTTGTCAAATTTGGCTTCAAATGTACCGACTGGTATGCTGTTGGATTTCTTCCATGTATTTTTGTGTTATCCATTTCATCATTGTTCTTGAAAAATGAACCCTATAAGCTACTTGAAATTAAACTAAACCTCATGGACCAATACAAGAATTTACCCTTTTCTTTACATGCTTTGTGTCTTCGATTGTTCCCATACTCCCTTTTAAATACTTGAGATTTTCACATGCATGTTCAAATCTCACTCAAGTTGAGAGTGTGCCATCATTCTTCTAAGCAGACCTTTCAATCTGAAAATGTTTTTTTAACTTCCACTCTTACACAATTTGGCACCTTCTTAATTATTTTTGAAGACTTGAATAACTGCAATAATGGTTAGATCCCTCACGGAGGTTTGTCTCCCAATCACGGCACAAGGTGTTTGGGACAAAGTGCCAACTAATCTCGGGGATGCACAAGCTCTCAGTAAGGAATTTTCCACAATTACACCTCTAGTAATGAAAGGGGAAATTCCCCCAATCCGATATCCCTAAGAGCGTGAATGTGGAGTTTCGAACCACTACTTGGGCTTAGGGTCTTTTTCTCTTGCAATGTGCTAATTTCGCTTTTCCCAAAATCCTCCTTACCACCCCTAAGCTCCTCAGGTTAGGGAGAATTCACCCTCAAATTTTGAAAGTCCTTGCTTCAATCCTTTGAATGCTGGATCAGTCTCTTCTTTTTATTCAACATTACTCTTGTGCCTGTAAACTCACTAAGATTGAAATTTCTTGCATCAAATTGATAGAAGCCAACAATCACTAACCTCTAAAAATTGAGCTCTTCTGACAACATCTAAATCCAAAATCAACAATTTTCTCAAGAAAACTTGATAGAAAATTTTCAATCCCAACAAAACCTACACATTTAGTTTTCCTAAAATTCACTGGCATCTCATCTTCAAACTATCATCTCGTACTCTAGCATAGCATTTGCTTGAATAATGTAATAGAATCGCCCAAAACATTAATCACTTCCACAAGTTCATTCTCTACTGTCGGTTCTTCTTCCCTCATAGACACCTTGGTTGTCAAGAAATACCTTCTATTTCCCATAGTGGGTTTACATTTTTACTAGGTAAAAAGACAACCTTAACATTCTCAAAGGTAAAACAGTAAGTGCTCCACTTGTCACTTTGAATGGCACCTGTATCATATTGCCAAGGTCTACCTTACAAAAGATCACACGCATCCCTCTTAATGACATCACACCAAAGGTTATTTTTATATTTTGAACCAATAGAAAAGAAATAAAAGAAAACAAAGCAACATTTAGAAACTATTACCTCATCCTTTTGTGAAGCCAAGCCAATCTGTAACAACTAAAATGTACCTTTGTCTGCAAGTTCAACTTCTTGACTACTTCCTTGGAAACCTCATTCTTGAATCTTGCAGTTACTCGAATCAATCACTAGTTTACGAACCTTACCTCCACTAATTAGGTTGAAAGAAACATGTTGTGCAACCCATCATTAACCTCTATCTTATGAGGTATATAGTGTGCTATAACATAGGACCATTGTCTCCTTGGACCAACTCCTCTTCAGGTCACCCTTAGAGCCATTGTTATAAATAGGCTCGGAATCCACAACAGCCAAATCCTCATCAACAGTACTATTGGCCTCAACAAACAATCCCTTCCATACTTCCACCCTTTGTGCAGTTTGCCACCCTATGATCTGATTTACCATACTTTGTATCTGTGAGCAAGGTGCTGACTGATTGGGTTGTATGTTTTTCACCCTCCGATTTGGTGTGAGGGATGTAAGTGGTGGATTAGTGTTACTCGTGCCACCAGTATCCCACCTATTACATCCCATTGTCTCCTAAACATGGCCTTTTCTAAATGAAAGGCTCACTGATATGTTTCAGACACACTAACATGGTCAAAAGATTTAGTGTATCGAAATTATTGTCTCTTACCACATAAATATTAAGATACCAATTAGTCTATCAAATTCAGAAGTCTACGCATCTATATATCTATTACCTTGTCAGAGATTTTGAAGTTGTTGATGTATTGACCACAATCCAATAATTCCACGAAGTCAAAGACACGCTTGAAACTCTGGAATTTCTCTTGCAATGTGTGATCTCGTTGCCATTACTAAGCTCCTCTGTGCATTTTATGGTGATGTAAGTTGCATCACATATCCGAAACCCACAGGCATGTAATATTGAAAATAAATAATCACAAAAGAAGCAAGGGTTATTTTTACAACATTGACTATGAGGTTATTTTTCATAAACAATTTGGTCTTGATTGTATACGTTTTTCGTGATTTAAACGGCATCTCTAGTGGAAACTTGCTTCGAGCTCTTTCACATAAAAGTATCTAGATTGCTTTTAAAAAGTATCAATGGATTTTAAGTCTGGAAGATTGCTGCTATATATTGCTTGATATGAATTTTAACAAAACACTATTCATTTCAGCTCTTAAGTATTTTACTCCTACAAAAACATTGTCTTTTGAATGCACATATATAGCAACTTATACTTGATTATTTCAAATTCACATGTTAATAAAACTTAAATTCATCCACGAATTTATGTAAGAAAATAAATTTTACTTGTCGTACTTTATTGAAGCCACTTTGGAATAAAAACAAAATTGAAATAATTATTTAAAAAAATTTTTATCCAACTAAATTGACTGGTGAGTTGGGTGATATGTTTTAAACTTGGTACTGTATGTTATTTTTTGTGCGTGTTCTAAAGATTCATACTAATGATGAGTTCTTTCCGTTTGGGGAAAAATCTCTATACCATTGATTTATGATTACATGGCTATATATCCCTCATCTAAACCATTATTGATCAGTGTTATAAAGGCCAATTTAAACTATTTTTATGGGGATTGCTTATAACTCATGCTTCTACCATACAGTTCTCTTACTTGGAGGAAAAGTGGCAGCATCTGCAGCTGTAATTTCCGCAGCTGATGAGAAAAAGGCATGGCTTATTTTAGCTTGGGTCAGCACGATAGCTGGGAACCTCTCATTATTAGGATCAGCTGCCAACTTAATAGTGTGTGAACAGGCTCGGCAAGCTCCACACCTCGGGTACACTTTATCCTTTTGGAGCCATCTCAAATTTGGAGTACCCTCGACTCTTATAGTCACCACTATTGGTTTGACGCTCATAAGATGACTTTGACGCTCACAAGAATTAGGATATTTTGTGTGGTTAAAAAGTTGTAAATGTAGATTGTCTTAGACTTGAGCTATTCAAAGCAAGTGAATAATGTATAGACACTACAAGGAATAGGCCTTTTTGCGGCGAAAACTAAAACGTTGTAATAGAAACCTCTGGTAATGAGGTGTTAATGTGGTGCTTTTTAATTCGCTGTAGCCATATAATAAATAGTAACATAAAACACTGTGAAAAGAGTACCGTTTTTTTTTCTGACGATTAATTGATCTATTGTCACTTATTTTGCTGCAAAAGAAAATTACTCAAGTGACGGTTACAAGCCGTTGATATTAAGTAACTATTGTGGTAGTTAAATATTTAATCACTGCAATAGACATTCTACGTAGAATAGAAGCCCGATTGATATTTCCCCTTTCATTCTTTTGCAATCCCTACCTCATCTTCGACATTTGCCCCCATTTGACCAACAGAGCTTTATTCGAGCAGCGATTTCAACTTTCTGTCGAGATTGGTAAGTCTCTCTCTTGCTTTTAGCATCCTTCTTGGTTCTAGGATGAAAGATGTCTACTCTATATAATGAATCTGTGGGTTTTTCACCGAGAATAAACATGCATGAATTTTTATGTTCTCAATTTGGCAGAAGATCAGTGAGTTGAAAAATACTAATGTAATTGGATTGGGTGCCAGTCCTAGTACTGGCGACTGAGACTTTAAATGTCCCAATTGGTACTTTCAGGGACTGGAAGAAGATACTCAAATGTCCCCATACTAGTACTAGTGTGATTGGAATGCCATAATTATCCTTCTGCAGTACTGGAGTAGGATCCCAAATGTCGACTGAGATTCACTATCATTTTTGCATCTAGTTGTATTTACATATATATATCTGGTTGTATATAGATTGAGTTCTTCTAAAATGTATAAATTATTTTAGCATGAATATTTATTTCTTATTTAATATGTAAAACAGTAGAATAGAACGAGCGAGCCTATTCAACTAATTGTTTGCAATACTACGAATCCAATTGTTGCTATTTCTTGGCTGCAAGTTTAGGCTTGTGGAAGAGGTAATTGAACAATTTATCGATCTATTTACCTGCAAAATCTTGCTTTGTCACCCCCTTGTAGGGGAGAAAACTTCACTGTCAGAGCATTTAAGGTTAGCTACTATTTTTCCCATTTTGTTTTGAGCTAATGGGATTTTAAATATTGATATCCATTCTTATTTGTTAAAATGAATTATGGAATTAGTGTTTCTGTTGTGTGTTTATTCGATTAAAATGAATTAGAAGGCATTAATATCTTTCAATGCACAAGATTTCTATTCTCTTCTTTGGGTTCAATAAATCTAGTTCATTCTCAAATTCTGTAGGGGTACCTACACTAAAATATTCTCTAGAGACTAAAATATTCTCTAGAGACAGCTTTTTTATGAGTTTCTTTTATTCAAATTGCTTTCTATAGTTTTTGCCTTGTTCCCCTTTTATGATTGTTCTTTTTTTCCTAATTTTGTATGAAGCATGTCATTCTATAGCTTTTGCCTTATTCCCCTAAAAGAATACTGTTTTTCTTTTCTTAATTTTCTATGAAGCATGTCATTTCTTATGTTTTATTTGAAGCATGATACACATGCATTATTTGACTTTCCATTTGGGGATATTCTTTATTATAAACGTTTAATAGATGATCTCAACTTTATTGCTTGTGTTAGATAGAAGTTGCTATTCAACATCAGGTCTGGATTATTGATTGATATTATATTCCTTTCTAGCTTTCTACTTAACTTCATTCCAGATTTTTTATTGTATTTGAAGCAAAAGTACACAATATAAATCTCCACGCTAAACTAAGCAGAACTGAAACTCCCAAACATGAAAGAGCCATGCAGTCTAGCTCTATTGAGTAATCTTGTAGACTAGGAGTTGCGAACTTGAGATCTAGATCTCAAGAAAGTAGATTAGAAGTCATAAGGGGGCACACTGTGATGACCCGCTTTTATGTGTATTTTCACTGAATGAATATTTTAATTTAATTAAATATTTTATAGTGCTTTTATTTTAAATTATCGAGTTTTAAATGGATTTTATTGGCGGTTGGATTTAAATTGAGATTTAATTTATTTTGGCTTGTTTTTGGTTTTAAAAATTTAATAGTTGGTTTTTACTAGTTATTTATTTTATTTTAGCTTATCGATGTGTTTAAAATATTTTCTTGGTGTTTATTTATTTATTTGATGTAGTGTTTAATTTATTTTAATCGTTTTATGTTTTTATATCGTTTTCGGCTGATCAGTCTTTGGACTTCCGATGTGAGGACTGGACCTCATTTGTTTTCTTCCATCCTTTCTTTTCCTTTTCTTTTTCTTTTTCTCCTTTTTCTTTTTCCCTTTTTTCTTTTTTCTTTTTTTTTTCCTCTCCTCTCTCCCGTTCGGTCTCTCTCTCCCCGCGTCTCTCTTTCTCTCTCTCTCCTCACCCACGCACAACCGGCCTCCACCCCAGCCCCACCGTTCGCCGGCGCCGTGGCCGACACCGCCCCTACCGGTCGACTCCCCTCCGGCCGGTGATCATCCCCTCCGATTCCCAGCCCCAACCGGCCGGCCGTTTGGCCGGAAAACACCCAACAAGCCGCACGACTTTTGGCTCGATCCGCCGCCGTCGCTCCACCTCCGGCCACCACCTCTTCACCACTTCTTCCCCTACCTCTTGTCGACCTAACCCACCCATCCCCGGCCTCAAACGGTCACCGGAGCGGCTCCCACGAGCTCAACTCCGATTTGCCCTTTTTCCGCTTCTACCGGCGTTTTCGCCGCCACCCACGGTCAAAACTCACTTCCACTAGCTTCATAAACATCCCTAGACCATTCCCTATCAATTTGGTGTCTTGGTTTGTCCCCGGTCAAAAGTGGGTATTTTGCGACCCACGGGAACAGTGCATTTGCACTGTTACGTTGCTTTCGCATCGCCGTTCGCTTCGCGCCGAACCTTCTAAAAATCCTATATAGCGCTGTAAGTATTTTCCAAACGCTACTTTTAGATTTAAATGTATTTTACTCTTTCAATAAATTATTTGGTTGGTTCGCTGATTCCGGACTGAGTCCGAGGAGTTCGGGGGTCGGATGGATGGAGGACGGAGTTGCTTGATTTGTTGTGCTATGGTTGAATTTATTTGTCGAGCATTGAAATTGGCATTTACATGATGCATGCACTTGTATTTTATTTTATTGGAAAAATCATGTTTTATTGGCGTAAATGATTTTTGGGAGTGTGCGTATCACGAGCCCAAGCCGGGATGGGTTATTATCTCGGTGGAGCTCCTCTGGTCACTCGGGAGTGGATAATACTGAGTGACATCCCCTGGGTTGTCGCCGGGCGACGACCGGATCGCACGATACGGTAACGCTGTCGTGTCGACTCCGTGGTCCTTTTAGTGGCGGGGACTAGAGGATGGCCTGGCCAGGTACGCGCGAGTTGGAGGCGCGAGTCTGGGCATCGCTCGTGTAGGTGTCACACGCGTAGACGTTACCTGCGGTGTGGCACAGAGCCAGAGTGTGCGGATGATCCCTAGGGGAGATCATGGTGCATGCATAATTGGTTGGTTTTCATGGTTTTCGGATATGGGCCATTTTCTGGGAAAATGGCGATGGTCTTGTGATCCATTTTCGGGGAAAATGGTGGTTTGGGCCATTATCTGGGATAATGGCGAGGCTTGGTTTTTAAGGTTATGTTTTTAAGCCAAATGGGTTTTTGGCGTGCGTGGAAAATATGATTTATGAGTTTTGGAGCATTGACATTCATTCATACTTGTTGTTTGAGTTTAATATGCTTTTATCTAGTGGTGTTTGGATTTTACTTACCTGCGGCACCATTTTTGGTACCGTAGATTTTGATGCAGCGTTCGAGGAGGAGGAGGAGGCTGAGCCCGAGGATACGGCTCCGCCGGAGTTCTGATTTGAAGTTATGCTTTGTACTTAGTTTTAAAACAATATTTATATCATGTAATATTTTATTATGTGCCTTTGAACCGTTTGTATTTTATTTAAGAAAAAAATAATTCTGGTACTTAGTATTTGACTTTGCTATCCGCTGCGTATCTTCTTGTGCACATTTGTCGCTTGCACACACTTGGCACTCTTCGATAGGGTGGTGACCCGTGATGTCACCATCCGGGCGCCTCGAATTCCCCGTTTTTCGTACGTGGGGATTTTGGGGGCGCCACAGGTGGTATCAGAGCGGTTTGGCTCTGGGTAAAACCACATGTCCCATAGGAGAGGTACCAGAATGTTTTTTTTTAGTTGTGTTTTAAAATTTATTTTAAGTAATATTGCTTTTTGACGTGGTTTAGTTGTTTTGAATTTATTTGAGCTTGTTTGGTTGTTTTATTTAATTAGTTATGTTATTGCTGCTGATTTGTTTTTGTTTTCTTGTTATGTGGATTGGTTTTGGTTTGGTTTTATGTTATTGGTTTTATTCGTTTTTTTTTTAAAAAGGGGGTCAAAGGTTGTGGTGGCAGGTAAAATGGTGAGACCGAGGAAATCTACACAAGGGCCACGGGATGATACACAGAGAGATGACTCCATTGCCCAAGCTATACGGCAAATGACAGAATTTATGCAGCAAAATTTTAGGCCTCAGCAAGGAGTGCCTAGCCCACAACCTGGAGGTCCTTGGCCGCAACAAGGAGGACCTTGGCAGCAAGGAGGGGCTTGGCAACAAGGAGGGCCTTGGCAACAAGGAGGGCCATGGCTGCTACCAGGAGGGTCCAGTGGAGGAGTGCAAGCGGGGTGCACGTATGAGCGCTTTCTGGCGCATAGGACTCCCCACTTCACTGGAGACGAGGATCCACTACAAGCTGGAAAGTGGATCAAGGACTTGGAGAGGACTTTTGAGGTATGTGGTTGCACCGAGGCGCAACAAGTTCTCTACGCCAGCTATCTGTTACAAGGCACTGCTTTTGATTGGTGGGATACCAAAAGAATAATGCTGGAGTCAGAATTGGGGTCTTTTGCCGCGGTGACTTGGCAGCGCTTCAAGAAGGAATTTAATAACCGCTTCTTTCCCGCTTCTGTAAGGCGGCAAAAAGCAAGAGAGTTCTCACACTTGGTCCAAGGGAGCATGACCGTGGAACAGTACTCCCGAAGGTTTGTAGAACTTGGGAAATTTGCTCCCCACCTCATCGCCACAGAGGAGATGCAAGCTGAGCGTTTCCAGGAGGGTCTACGCCCCGATATACGCCGGTTGGTAGTCAGCCACCGGATATCCACTTTTCAGGATTTAGTGGATGTGGCCACCCTCGTGGAGCGGGAGAATAATTTGAGTATGGGTTCCCCTCCGGGACATAAAAGGCGGAGTTTTACTGGAGAAGGAAGTAGCTCTGGATCGCCTCAGAAAATTGTTCAGCGGTCTGGAACTCGACCACAAGCTGCCTCAGGAGTGCGTATAGGAGGTCGGATGCCCGTTTGCATGAGGTGTAATAGAGCTCATACGGGTGAGTGCACTTTGGGTGGAGCTCGATGCTATAATTGTGGCCAGCAGGGACACTTTGCCCGTGAGTGTCCTAATACAGTTCAAGGAAGCCGTGGAGGTCGACGTGGTGGAAGAGCTAATCAGAGACAAGTAGCACAGGCTCGAGTGTATGCTCTTACCCCTGGAGAGGTGGATGATGAGGCACCAGCGACCCACGATGCTGGAGTGATTACAGGTATGGTTCTAAATTAACTAATTTTTGGATTTGATGTTTGGTGTGGTTTGATGTTTGTTTGTTTCGGATTTTGTGGGTGTATGTGTTTGGTTCAGGAAGAGTTCGGTTATATGACTTTTATGCTTGCACATTGTTTGATTCGGGTGCATCTCAATCATTTGTGTCTTCTACGTTCGCTCGGATATGTAATTTGGTTACGGGACCCCTACCAGGATCGTTAGTGGTGAGTCTTCCGAATGGTGAAATGGTTTGTTGTTCTAAAGTTGCGTTGGGTTGTCCCTTGGATTTTGGTGGTAGGACCCTTGATGCCGACTTGGTGGTGTTCAAGTTGTTGGGATTTGATATTATTCTCGGCATGGATTGGTTATATCGGTATTGTGCAAGTATAAATTGCAGAAGTCGGGTAATCAGTTTTCAACTCCCAGATGGTGGTTGTTTAGAGTTTATGGGAAGTAAATTAAAAGAGAAGCCGATGGTTATATCGGCAATTCAAGCGAAGAAAGATATTGCTTGTGGGGCGGATGCCTTTTTGGTTCAAGTGGCGTCTACGCCAATTGGGAACAAGTCCTTGGCAGATTTTCCAGTGGTAGGAGAATTTCCCGATGTGTTCGTAGATGATTTGCCGGGGTTACCTCCAGTCCGCGAGTTGGAGTTCGCTATCGATCTAGAACCCGGGGCGGCTCCTGTGCATAAAGCCCCTTACCGTATGGCACCAGCCGAGTTGAAAGAGTTGAAAGCCCAGTTGCAAGAGTTGGTCGACAAGGGGTTTATCCAGCCAAGTACTTCCCCATGGGGTGCACCAGTTTTATTTGTTAAAAAGAAAGATGGCACTCTTAGAATGTGTATTGATTATCGAGAGCTTAATAAAGTGACAATAAAGAATAAGTACCCTCTTCCAAGAATTGACGACTTATTTGATCAGCTTCAAGGAGCGGCTATCTTCTCGAAGATTGACTTGAGATCGGGATATTATCAGCTGCGAATAAGAGATAGAGATGTCCCCAAGACTGCTTTTAGATCAAGATATGGGCATTACGAGTTCAAAGTGATGCCTTTTGGGTTGGCTAACGCTCCTGCAGCTTTCATGGATCTGATGAACCGGGTTTTTCGACCTTATCTGGATTCTTTCGTAGTGGTTTTTATTGATGATATTTTAGTTTATTCCCAGAATGTTGACGAGCATGCTTATCACCTTCGCTTAGTGCTTGGGAAGTTACGAGAGCACCAGTTGTACGCGAAGCTTAGCAAATGTGAATTTTGGCTGGAAGAAGTCAGATTTCTCGGGCATGTAATTTCCCAGGACGGTGTGGCAGTTGATCCCAGTAAGGTGGAAGCTATTTTATCATGGCAGCGTCCATCGACTGTGCGCGAGATCCGAAGTTTCTTGGGACTTGCTGGATACTATAGAAGATTCGTGGAGGGATTTTCCCGATTATCCGGTCCTCTCACCGCTTTGACTAGAAAGAATGCAGAGTTTGTTTGGTCAGACAAGTGCGAGAGGAGTTTCCAAGAATTGAAGAACAGATTGACAACTGCGCCAGTTTTAGCACTTCCAAAACCGCTTGAGCCGTTTGTTGTTTTTAGTGATGCATCTAAATTTGGTTTGGGGTGTGTTCTCATGCAAGGAGGACGGGTCGTGGCTTATGCGTCTCGTCAACTGAAAGACCACGAGAAGAATTACCCGACACATGATTTGGAATTGGCCGCAATAGTGTTTGCCCTTAAGATTTGGCGACACTTTTTATATGGAGCAGTTTGCGAGATCTACACCGATCACAAGAGTCTGAAGCATTTATTTTCTCAGAAGAATCTCAACATGAGGCAAAGGAGATGGTTAGAGCTAATAAGCGACTATCAGTGCGAGATTAAATACCACCCAGGAAAAGCAAATGTAGTTGCAGATGCCTTGAGCCGGAAGTCACATTTAGAGGATGAAGCTGAATCTTCTGGAGTGGATTCTTTACTTTGCGGGTTGAGAAGGCTCCTTATTGGAAGTTCGCAGCAAGAGGAAGTGATATCTTCAATTCTTGATATTCGGGTATTTGATTTTGAAGAATTGAAGACTCTTCAGAGAAAAGATCCGAAGCTGTTGGACATTAGAAAAAGGGTCAGAAAATCTAGAGGGCCGTTGCACTACAGTTTGGATAAAGATGGGATTCTTCGATTCCGAGATCGTAGAGTAATTCCTAAGGACTCGGAATTTAAGGAGCGAATTATGACGGAGGCTCACGCGGCTCCCTATTCCGTTCATCCGGGTAGCACCAAAATGTATCGGGACTTAAGGAAAAATTATTGGTGGGAAGGAATGAAGAGGGATATTGCCTTGTATATTGAGAGATGTGGCACTTGCCGTCAAGTCAAGGCCGAGCATCAAAGACCAGCAGGTTTGCTCCAGCCTCTACCTGTTCCTGAATGGAAATGGGATGACGTCTCTATGGATTTTGTAGTAGGCTTACCGAGGACTCCCAGTGGAAAGAACTCAGTTTGGGTAATTGTTGATCGACTGACTAAGTGTGCTCATTTCTTACCGGTCAATAATGCGGATTCTCTGGGAAAATTGACCCGCTTGTATGTAAAGGAAATAGTGAGACTACATGGGATACCCAAGAGCATAGTGTCGGACAGAGATCCAAGGTTCACCTCCCATTTTTGGAAGAGTTTGCAGGCGGCTTTAGGTACTAAATTAAAGTTTAGTACTGCTTATCACCCCCAGACAGACGGCCAGTCAGAGCGCACGATTCAAACTCTGGAAGATATGTTGCGAGCGTGTGCTTTAGATTTTCAAGGAAGTTGGGAGAATCATGTGCCACTCATAGAATTCGCGTATAATAACAGCTTCCATGCATCCATCCAAATGGCTCCTTATGAAGCTCTGTATGGTAGAAAATGCAGATCACCCTTATGTTGGGATGAAGTCGGGGAGAAGAAAATAATTGGACCCGAGATAATACAGGATATGCAAAATCAGATTCAGATTATAAGAGATAACATGGCTGCAGCGCAAAGTCGTCAAAAGAGTTACGCGGATACCAGGAGGAGAGAATTGTCTTTCGAACAAGGCGATTGGGTTTATCTTAAGGTCTCTCCCATGAAAGGAGTTAAGCGTTTTGGGAAGAAGAGAAAGCTGGATCCAAGATATGTTGGACCTTTTCAGATTTTGGAGAAGGTAGGGTCCGTCGCTTACAGAGTTGCTTTGCCAGAATATTTTGGGGATATATACAATGTCTTCCATGTATCGTCTTTAAAGAAGAGTTTTGGACAACAAGAGCCACGTTTTGTCGACCCAGAGAATATTCAGTTGCAACCGGACCTTACTTATGAGGTTGTTCCATCGCAGATCATGGATTGGAAGGAGCAACAGTTAAGGTCTAAAACGATATATCTGGTTAAGGTGGCCTGGGGAGATCCGTTAGCTCAAGATTTCTCCTGGGAGCGAGTAGTGGACATGAGGGAGCAGTATCCCTACTTGTTCGAGTGATGATGGTACGTTTCTTAATCTTGGTTGCAGTTGGTTTTATGTGGAACTGTATGGCTTGTTTCAAGTTGGTGTTCGGTCCTGCAAATTTCGAGGACGAAATTTGTTTTAAGGGGGGGAGGATGTGATGACCCGCTTTTATGTGTATTTTCACTGAAGGAATATTTTAATTTAATTAAATATTTTATAGTGCTTTTATTTTAAATTATCGAGTTTTAAATGGATTTTATTGGCGGTTGTATTTAAATTGCGATTTAATTTATTTTGGCTTGTTTTTGGTTTTAAAAATTTAATAGTTGGTTTTTACTAGTTATTTATTTTATTTTAGCTTATCGATGTGTTTAAAATATTTTCTTGGTGTTTATTTATTTATTTGATGTAGTGTTTAATTTATTTTAATCGTTTTATGTTTTTATATCGTTTTCGGCTGATCAGTCTTTGGACTTCCGATGTGAGGACTGGACCTCATTTGTTTTCTTCCATCCTTTCTTTTCCTTTTCTTTTTCTTTTTCTCCTTTTTCTTTTTCCCTTTTTTCTTTTTTCTTTTTTTTTTCCTCTCCTCTCTCCCGTTTGGTCTCTCTCTCCCCGCGTCTCTCTTTCTCTCTCTCTCCTCACCCACGCACAACCGGCCTCCACCCCAGCCCCACCGTTCGCCGGCGCCGTGGCCGACACCGCCCCTACCGGTCGACTCCCCTCCGGCCGGTGATCATCCCCTCCGATTCCTAGCCCCAACAGGCCGGCCGTTTGACCGGAAAACACCCAACAAGCCGCACGGCTTTTGGCTAGATCCATCGCCGTCGCTCCACCTCCGGCCACCACCTCTTCACCACTTCTTCCCCTACCTCTTGCCGACCTAACCCACCCATCCCCGGCCTCAAACGGTCACCGGAGCGGCTCCCACGAGCTCAACTCCGATTTGCCATTTTTCCGCTTCTACCGGCGTTTTCGCCGCCACCCACGGCCAAAACTCACTTCCACTAGCTTCATAAACATCCCTAGACCATTCCCTATCCATTTGGTGTCTTAGTTTGTCCCCGGTCAAAAGTGGGTATTTTGCGACTCACGGGAACAGTGCATTTGCACTGTTACGTTGCTTTCGCATCGCCGTTTGCTTCGCGCCGAACCTTCTAAAAATCCTATATAGCTCTGTAAGTACTTTCCAAACTCTACTTTTAGATTTAAATGTATTTTACTCTTTCAATAATTTAATTGGTTGGTTTGCTGATTCCGGACTGAGTCCGAGGAGTTCGGGGGTCGGATGGATGGAGAACGGAGTTGCTTGTTTTGTTGTGCTATGGTTGATTGTATTTTTCGAGCATTGAAATTTGCATTTACATGGCGCATGCACGTGTATTTTATTTTAATTGAGAAAATCCTATTTTATTGGCATAAATGGTTTTTTTGGAGTGTGCGTATCACGAGCCCAAGCCGGGATGGGTTATTATCTCGGTGGAGCTCCTCTGGTCACTCGGGAGTGGATAATACTGAGTGACATCCCCTGGGTTGTCGCTGGGCGACGACCGGATCGCACGATACGGTAACGCTGTCGTGTCGACTCCGTGGTCCTTAGAGTGGCGGGGACTAGAGGATGGCCTGGCCAGGTACGCGCGAGATGGAGGCGCGAGTCTGGGCATCACTCGTGTAGGTGTCACACGCGTAGACGTTACCTGCGGTGTGGCACAGAGCCAGAGTGTGCGGATGATCCCTAGGGGAGATCATGGTGCACGCATAATCGGTTGGTTTTTATGGTTTTTCGGATACGGGCCATTTTCTGGGAAAATGGTGGTTTGGGCCATTATCTAGGATAATGGCGAGGCTTGGTTTTAAACGGTGTGTGTGTGGGCCGTTATCGGGGATAATGGCGAGGTTTGTTTAAAGGTTATGTTTTTAAGTCAAATGGGTTTTTGGAGTGTGTGGAAAAACATGGTTTGCGAGTTTTATGCATTGGCATTTATTCATGCATATTGTTTGAGTTTAATATGCTTTTATCTAGTGGTGTTTGGATTTTACTTACCTGCGGCACCATTTTTGGTACCGTAGATTTTGGTGCAGTGTTCGAGGAGGAGGAGGAGGCTGAGCCCGAGGATGCGGCTTCGCCGGAGTTCTGAGTTGAAGTTTATGCTTTGTATTTGGTTTTGAAACAATATTTATGACTTGTAATATTTTATTATGTACCTTTGAACCGCTTTGTATTTTATTTAAGAAAACAAATTCTGGTACTTAATTTTATGACTTTGCTATCCGCTACGTTTTTCCTTGTGCACACGTGCCGCTTGCACACACTTGGCACTCGTCGATAGGGTGGTGACCCGTGTTGTCATCATCCGGACGTCTCAATTTCCCCGTGTTGGTACGTGGGGATTTGGGGCGTCACACACACCTAGATATATACTTGACTGGGAAGCTTCCATTTCAAACTGCATAATGATCAATTCTTGTTTTCCTTCCTTTTCCTCAAGTGAGAAGACAATATTGGTCTGTGAGTAATAGACTCACACCAAAAGTTCATGGTCAAGAAGTAAAATCACATCTTGTGGGGAGAAAGCTTCCATAAGAGAGTTCATTCATTCTTTGTCAGGCCCAAAGTCATTGCATCTAGATCATAATTATGACATAGGATTTATCTCACTTGAATGATAGAATATATACAGTTCTAACCAATCAACTCCAATGAATTCTTACTGCAAGGTAGCAAGTCTTCTTCATAAACTTCAATACCCTTCAGATAAGATTGTTGGAAACTCTCAAACAAAGCATTCATCTCAAATTAATTTGATTATTAGAAACTACTTGTTGAGCTAAATCAATCAAATCTAGAGCCATCTCCATTATGATGGCAAACACTAATAATGTTTGCTTTTCCTATTACAATTTTCACGTTTTCAAAATCAAATCTCTACTGCATGGTCGTTTGGTCCTCACTACATACATTTCAACTATCCAAGTGGTCACAAATCTAAATTTTTACTACTGACATCATATCTTACCCTATCCATTCATTTATCACGGGTCAAAAACCTAAAAAATTTCATTCCTCACATCACATAGAGTAGAATGATAAATTTTCAAAAATAAAAATGGGAAAGTTTCTTCCAAAAGCATACAACCAGTAATATCACAACAGAATAGAATTTAAGCTTACATGAGCTATACTTCCATGGATGGCTGCTCTCTCCCATAGTAATAGCATCCTTGGGGACATACTCCCAAAGACCTACATGAAGGAGAGTAACACAACCTTAGTTTTGTAAAGCAAGACAACAATAAGAGCAAAAACAAATATAGAAAGGAGAAAAATTATAGTTGCCATAATTAGGAGATAAGGAGAATATTTAATCCAGGCTTACCTTATACTCACTAATATCATCCCTGACTGAACTTAGAAGTTCTGCATGTTCCCTTATTGAGTTTACGTTTCCCTTAGCTCTTCTGAATTCATGAAAGAGAAATACACCAATCTTCATGGGACAAATGGTGATTACTGGTAACATGATACAATGATTATTGTACAAAACAGACAAATGCACAGAACAAGTATTGAACAAAATATTCCTACAAAACTTATCACGCAATGTAAATAATATACTAGCATGATAGCATCATGCTCATTGCTCAATAAACCAAAAAAATGTGTTCGTCTGTGTTTGACAACAAAACCATTACAGCATAGCAACATGCTAAATTTTTTAATACAACCTAAGTTGCACTGATACAATGATAAATACCACAAGTAAATTCTACTTATTCAGAGCCTTAATTCCAACTAATTGGGCATAGTGCATGTGTAAATTCCTCCAAACCAACCTATTAAATGTTATGTGTCCTTTGAACATATGAGGTACATTATTTTTTTAATAGGATTAATGTGTTAATCCACCATTGACTCCATTTAACATCAAAAGCCCTTTGTTCTATTCATCTAGTACCATCAATCCTGTCAGAAAAACACATGCGTTTCACATATTCAAAGGACAATTGGATATATATAATAGACTGATTTGTGGGGAAGTTAGAGAGATAGTTTTTTATGAGTTTCTTTGATTCAAACTGCTTTCTATAGTTTTTGCCTTATTCCCCTTTTATGATTGTTCTTTTTTTCTTGAGTTTGTATGAAGTATGTCATTCTATAGCTTCTGCCTTATTCCCCTTCTTGATTTTCTATGAAGCATGTCATTTCTTCCCTTTTATTTGAAGCATGATACACATGCATTATTTGACTTTCCATTTGGGGATATTCTTTATTATAAACGTATGATACACATAAACAACCTCTTTTTGACGTTTAATAGATGATCTCAACTTTATTACTTGTGTTAGCTGGAAGTTGCTATTCAACATTAGGTCTAGATTATTGATTGATATTATATTCTTTTCTAGATTTCTACTTAACTTCATTCCAGATTTTTTATTGTATTTGAAGAGGCAACATGGTGCCTTTAATTTCTGCATCGCACCCGTTGTGAACTTTTATGCTAAATCATGTTATATTTTGCCTTGGTGATGTGAAGGTAAATAATATGCCATATGGTTGTCTACCTTGTTATGCATCTTCCGCCCAAGGGATTATTACATTATTCTTTTACTGTCTTTTTTATCCCAGTTTTCAAATCTAATTGGATCGAGATCTTAAAAGTCATTCTCTAATGGGTGATGGTATCATTCTATTTTATAATTAATCCTTTTAATTATAATAGAAAAGCAGAACAAATAAGTTGGGGGATTATGCATACTTACTCCACTGAGAAAAAATTTTGTCAGTATATGATCAACATGCATATTCCACTCAAACCTTGATAGATTATATATTATATACATACCAGATTTTCAGCTAACTGGTATGTAATATGAATGAATTAATTATGTTGTTACTGGGTCAATCTCATGTACAAGGATGCTTTTAGTACTTTGGAATCCCGAAATTGTGTGAATGTGTATAAGTGTTGTATTTTATCTTCAAGCTAGTTATTGTTTCACATTTACTTCTTATTGATTTCTTCTAGGTGTTGGTGAATGCTATTCTTAGTGAATCCTACCCCTTCCATGGTTTTAAATTATGTGGAACAGGTTAGAGAAATTGGTATAATTAAGGTGCTACCTCCGGAATTACTATAACGTAACTTTTTATTATTGTCATTGCGTTTGTTTATATAAGTTAGATAACTTATGTTTATGATAACAATACCTTATGGAGAGTGTGTTTTCCGATTTCTACCTATCAAAATAATGTTTTATTTAATAATACATTTTCAACAATATTTGTCTCTTAAGAACTAAGCATTGGTTTGCCTCATTTTAGATGGACAAGAGTTGGATGAACTTGACTGATAGAGTTTTATCAACCGAATATGCTGAAGGGATTAGGCAGTTCCATGAACTTGCTAGAAACCACGAGTCGGGAAGTGACTGCATTCGGTGTCCATGTCATATATGCTGTAATAATGTATTCCTTCCAATACATGTGGTCAAATCTCACCTATTCATATCTAGGATGGATCAAAACTATAAAGACTGAATATTTCAAGGGGAGGAAGAAATATGGGATGTGAATGTTGGAGATGAAGATGATCCGGAGGATAACGACGAGTTTGAATACATTGATGACATAGTTGACATGTTACATGACATCAGAGCAGGGACGTATTTTGATGTTACCATAAAAACTACGGGTTCGTTAGCTCTGCCACATATACCTGAACCCACTACAAACCCATCTTATGAGAAACTTTTAGATGATGCCCGATACCCACTCTTTGCTGGGTGCACCAATTTTTCAAAGCTTTCATTTATTGTGAAGCTGCTACACATCAAAACAATTGGAGGTTGGTTAATCAAGTCATTCGACATGCTACTTAAGTTGTTAAGATCTGCATTCTCGGATGCTATATTGCCTGAATCATATGAGAAGTCACGATCATTATAGCGGGGTTTGCGCTTCAATTACAACAAAATCCATGCATGCCCAAATGACTACATTTCATACTGGAAGGAAAATGCTTAGAAAAATGTGTGTCCTAAATGTAATACTTCTAGGTGGATGTCGTCGCCACATAAGAACCGACCAATCCCTCATAACGTGCTTCATCATTTCCCCTTGAAGCCACGCCTGCAACAACTATTATGTCCAAAAAGATAGCAACTAACATGCGATGGCATAAAGAGCAACGATCAAATGATCATATTAATTTGAGGCATCCTGCTGATTTTGAGGTTTGGCAATCATTTGATACAACATATACGGGGTTTATTGAAGATCCTTATAATGTCAGGCTTGGTCTAGCAAGTGATTAGACCTGTGCATGAAATGCAGTGGGCCGATTCGTCCACAAGAATTGGCTTGAGCCCACCCAATAAAAGTCGGGTTCTTCAGATCCACGTCACTAGCGGGTTGAACTAAGTAAATATCGATCGAAACCGATACCATCTATTGCTTTTTGAACCAAGGTAGAGCTCTTCCCCTGGTTTCACATACCCTAGCCACTAGTGCACCACTCCATTGGGTATCGCGGTTCATCGTCACTGTTGGGCATTGCTGTTCGTCGTTGCCGTGGTCTTCACTGTTTATGGTCGTTCAAGCCAGTGAGTCCCTCTATTTAACGTATTTCCCCCAAAACTGAAAATTGAAAATATGATTTTCTGCTTGGTTTTGCTTCGTCTAATTTATCTTTTTGATTTTGTGCTGGGTTTTGCTTAGAGGATGAACGATGCTTGTATTTCTCTTCAAGATGAGGGTGTGGGGTTTGGTTTGGTTGGAGTTATTGAAGTGGGCGATGGTGCTTTGTTGGGTTCTGCAATTGGCTATGGTTTTGAAGTTCTTTAATGGTGGATAGTAGGAAGGATAAGTGATTGGGTACGTTAGTTTCTTAGTTCACATCTGCATTTTCTTTTTTCTACTGATACGAACAATTTTTTTTTTTTTTTAAGATCTGAATATATATTTTTGAGATCTATTTTTTAGTTTGCTTTAATTTAATTTGCTTTGCTTTGGATTGGTTTCATTTCATCTATGTGTGTTGATTCCTTTTTCTCAATCAAAGATCAGCCAGACTGTTAACCAACTTGTGAATTTTGTCATATACACCTAGATGTTAAGTGGAAGAGAAAGAAGTATAAGAAAATAAAATGGATTTAGTTTGTATAATTTGGAATTGTTCTTTTTGTTAGATCTAGATATGTATCAAACCCACTTTTGTTCCTGGAACCATCTCACATTTGACCAAAAATGAGGAAATAGTATTGAGAGGGGAATGGGAAGACCTTATCTTTGTAGATATGCAGAAATTGGGGAGAGGGTAGCTGGCTTTGGCTTGACTTTAATATATGTAATATTGGTCTATGTTCAAAGTCAATTGTGGTGTTCAATATATAATCTGAACCTGAACTCTTTGTGAAGTCGACCAGATCAACACAGGATGGAAGAGTTCTTTTTACGAAAGAAAAATATCCAGGGCCACGAGTAGATGTTAAGTGGAAGAGAAAGAAGTATAAGAAAATAAAATGGATTTGGTTTGGTTTGTATAATTTGGAATCGTTCTTTTTGTTAGATTTTCATTTTCACTCATTTGTATATGATTTGCATGAATTAAAAATTCTGATTTGATCTTCCCCAATATTTTGGAATTGCAGATTATGGAATTGAGATTGAGGAATTTTGTTGCTACCTTCTCAACAAATTATGGAATTGCAGATTATGATGATGAGATTGAGGAATTTTGTTGCTGCCTTCTTAACAAATTATGGAATTGGTTTTAATAGTTTGGTAGACGTTAAAGCTATGAGGGATGACTTTTTTCTTTGTTTGAACTCACAGGAACTCCCTAACAGCGATTGTGTAGAAAAAGATGTTTATTTTGCATTTTTTCTCTTGATAGCTTTGTACTAGTGTTTTGCTCACACCTTAGTAATGAAATGATATTAATTCGTATGGAAAAGAGACCAAACAGATAGAGTGGGTGCAGAAATGAATTGCAAGAACTAGGAAAAAAAAAAACGATCTATCCGTACAGACCCGCATATACGAACGAGTCGGGTCGGTTTGATGCTTTTTGGCAACTGGGTCGGGTTAGACCATGCACAGATCTGACTTGGCCTCATCGAGTTGCAGGCCTACAAGTGATGGCTTCAACCCATTCAACAACATGGCTAAGCCTTATAGTATATGGCTAGTGATCCTCGTTCCGTATAATTTGCTCCCATGGTCATGCATGAAAGATCACTTCTTTATTACTTCCCTCATTATCCCGGGCCTGAAATCACCCGGAAATGAAATTGATATTTACTTGCAACCATTGATCGATGAATTGAATGATCTTTGGGAAAATGGGGTGCCCACATATGATGCCTAGAAAGAGGAAACATTCATATTGCATGCTGCTTTATTGTTGACAATCAACGACTTCCCTACATATGGTAACTTTTTAGGTTGGTCAACTAAAGGGAAACTAGCATGTCCATCATGCAATGTTGTAATGGAATCGATGTGGTTGCACAATGGGTGAAAGCATTGTTATGTGGGGCATCCTCGGTTCTTACCCAACAACCACACTTGGAGATCAAAAAAATACATTTTCAACGGTAAAGAAGAGCATCGCATCCAGCCTAAATTGTTATTCGGGTTTGATATAACCAATCAATTATAGCTTCTTGGGGATGTGCAATTTGGAAAGTTAGGAAAGAAGTAGAAATGCCCTCCTAAACACTTGAACTAGACAAAAACTAGCATATTCTTCAATCTTCCATATTGGTCAACGTTGAAACTTCGCCATAATCTTGACGTTATGCACATTGAAAAGAACATTTGTGACAACATCTTGGGAACCCTAATGAATATTCCTGAAAAAATGAAAGATAACATCAATTCATGCCGCGACCTTTCCAACCTCAGTATAAGAAAGGAACTACATTTGAGGCACAGTGGTGATCGGTGTACAATGCCACATGTATGTTTCACATTATACGGAGATGAGAGGAAAACGTTTTGCCAGTGGTTGTCGGGTGTGAAGTTCCCATATGGGTTTGCTACCAATATTGCTCAATGTGTGTCTGTACATGATTGCAAAATCTCAGGATTGAAAAGCCATGATTGTAATTTTTTTATGCAAAGACTACTACCTATTGCAGTTGGTGGGTACTTAAGAAATGATATTAAGATGGCCTTGATTGAAATGAGCAATTTCTTCAAAGAATTGTGTGCTTGAACACTTGATGTCAATGTCCTGGCCTAGCTCAAAGCAGATATTGTTGTAATTCTATGCAAGTTGGAGCTGATATTCCCTCCCTCGTTTTTTGATGTCATGGTTCATCTAGCGGTTCATTTACCACGTGAAGCCTTGCTAGCAGGGCCAGTTCAATATCGGTGGATGTACCCATTTGAAAGGTACCTCAGCTAATTCAAGCGCTATGTTAAAAATAAGGCAAGGCCATAAGGATCAATATCAGAAGCATACATTCAAGTATAATGCTTGACATTTTGTTTAATTTATCTCAATGATGTTGAGACTTGATTTGATCAACCAGACCGCTATGTTGATGCCGGGGACTCAAATGAGCTTAACACTAACTTCTCAATTTTTTCCCAAAAAGTACATCCATTGGGTATGGCAACTTCTCGGGAATTAAATGATAAACTCTTAAAATCAGCTCGATGGTATGTCCTCAACAACTGCACAGAGATTGGAAACTACCTAAAGTAAGCATCCTCTAACAATGTTACATGTCAAATTAAGGAATACAATTTAGTTTCTTATAGTAATATGCATGCTAAGAGCACGTCTCCTCTATTCTTACTTGTGTGTGCAGTGAGCACTACAACAAGTGTAAGTAAAGTTACCCAAATTCTTTCCATCGTATTCATGAGAAAGAGTTTCCGACCTGGTTCAAGAAACGTGTACGTCCTCTTCTTACCCTCGCAAGACTCAAATGCTTGTGAAACCATAGAAACAACCTTTCCAACTATCAATCTATGCTCCCTCATCTATTTATTGCAGGTTCAAGATCTGCGTACATCGAACTCGGCTGATGTATCTGATGATCTGTATGCACTCGCCTGTGGTCCTGACCCTTGGATTGCATCGTATGCTGCTTGCATTGTGAATGGTAAAAGGTTCCACACGAAGCAGCTTGAGTAATGGCGTCGTAGTCAAAATTTCGGTGTGTTCGTTATTGGTGACCATCAATCAAGTTGTATAGACTTCTACAGTGTTATAATGGATGTTGTGGCATTGCATTATATGGGATGGTGCCATGTCTAATGTGACTGGTATGATGTTGGTGATCGAAGGTGAGGCATTTGAAAAGATAACCATATCACTAGTGTGAATACAGACAAGACGTGGTATAAGAATGAACCATTTGTGTTGGCGTGTCAAGCTTTTCAATGCTTTTACATTAAAGATACAAGTGTTAAAGGAAGTTAGCATGTAGTACAGAAATTCATAAACAAAAATGTATATGACATTCCAACCGCACCTTCGTCACTTGGTCATGATTCCGAACCAAGTGATAGCGATGCCTATCAAATAATGAAAGAATCTTATTTGTGAAGCTGCACAATTAGTATATATAGTCATGCATGGGGATAAAATTGATGCAGAATGATAATCACATATTACTCTGCTTTGCCGCTTCTGTTAGCTCATGTGGAATTGTGTTTGAGGCATCAGTATTAAGTGGAAGGGAAAAATTAAATGCATTTAGTAAAGGATTTATTGGAGTGAAGTTGGAACCTGTTCAGTTTAAAGCTGGCTTGGAAATAACTGCTATCAGGCATACTTGAGTGCATCAAATTAAATAAATTGTTTGGAAATGCATTTGAATGTATATCCTCATTGTCCAGCTCTGCAACTCTAAGTGGAAGGGAAAATACCTAAATCTTCTATCCATATTGTAATTGAGCATGACCACCAATTAGTTAGTGTTGACTTTAAAACAAAAAAACTGATAAATTGATAGAAGTATGGGAAATTCACATAGGGAAATCTGAACATCTGTTTCTAAATGCCCAAAATCATGGCCAATCTTATTTGCATAAGGTAATCATAAAGAGAGTCAATATATAAGTGACAAAAGAATTGATCATGTCTTCTCATTCACTCAGGATATTATTTCCCAATGTCTACAGGATGCAATTAGATGTTGATGAGGTCCTTAATTAGGTTTTGAAATTCTAGTTTCACATAAAATAATTTCAGGAAAATGGTTTGAGCAGAGAGATTGTAAATGATGTTGATATATACGTATTTGCATGTCGAAATGGTTGATAGTGTTAAACAGTGGTGGAACTACATATGGCTTTTCGTTATTGGTTATGCAGTTAATGGCAAGCGGCAATGATACAAGGAGGTATTTGAAAAACATTTGAATTTAGTTTTGGCTCTTAGAATTTTAAGACATACGGAAACTATTTTTATATTTTCATGCTTATAATTTTTACCTACTTATTCATTGTCAATTTTTCAATTTCACTTTTTATTACTGGTTACTAATGAAAGGAGGATTCTTGGTATTCTTCTCTCAGGTTGAGGCAACAAAAGTAATCGCTAGTGGCATAGCAACGAATCAGCGATGTGTCTACTATTAAGTAACCCAAAAAATATGTGAATATACACTGGAATAATCTGAAAAAAATGCCTTAAGGTGAGCTAGCTCCTAATTATATATACACTGGAATACTTTCATATAGGGTCGAATCCCCAAACTTAAACAATATCTATTCAAATTTTGACTAAAATGGGAAATTTGACATAATAATTCCTATGGTCAAACATGACAATGAAAGAATCTCATATGGGAAGCTTCAAGGTTAGTATATATATAGTCATGCATGGGTATAAAATTGTTGCAACAAGATAATCACATATTACTCTGCTTTTCCGCTTCTGTCAGCTCATGTGGAATGTGTTTGAGGCATCAGTATTAAGTGGAAGGGAAAAATTAAATGCATTTAGTAAAGGATTTATTGGAGTGAAGTTGGAACCTGTTCAGTTTCAAGCTGGCTTGAAAATAACTGCTATCAGGCATGTCAACCCAAAAAAATATTTGAATATTCAATGGAATAAGCTGAAAAAATGCCTTGAAGTGAGCTAGCTCCTAATTATAGATAGACCAGAATACTTTCATATAGGGTTGAATCCCCAAACTTAAACAATTTCTTTTCAAATTTTGAGTAAAATGGGGAATTTGACATAATAATTCCTGTGGTCAAACATGGCAATGAAAGAATCTCATATGTGAAGTTGCAAGAAATTGCTGCAGCAAGATAATCACATATTACTCTGCTTTGCCGCTTCTATCAGCTCATGTGGAATTGTGTTTGAGGCATCAGTATTAAGTGGAAGGGAAAAATTAAATGCATTTAGTAAAGGATTTATAAGAGTGAAGTTGGAACCTGTTCAATTTAAAGCTGGCTTGGATAAAACTGCCATCAGGCATACTTGATTGCATAAGATTAAATAAATTATTTGGAAATGCATTTGAATGTATATCCCCTTTGTCCAGGTCTACAATTGTAAGTGGAAGGGAAAATACCTAAATCTACTATCCATATTGTAATTGAGCATGACCACCAATTAGCTAGTGTTAACTTAAAAAAAAAACCAATAAATTGATACTGTCATGGGAAATTCACATAGGGAAATCTGAACATATGTTTCTAAATGCCCAAAATCATGGCCAATCTTATCTGCATAAGCTAATCATAAAGAGAGTCACTATATAAGTGACAAAAGAATTGATCATGTCTTCCCATTCACTCAGGATATTAATTCCCAATGTCTACAGGATGCAATAAGATGTTGATGAGGTCCTTAATCAGGTTTTGAAATTTTAGTTTCACATAAAATAATTTCAGGAAAAAATGGTTTGAGCAAAGAGAGAGAGAGAGATATTGTAAATGATTTTGATATATATGTATTTGCATGTTGAAAGGGTTGATAGTGTTAAACAGTGGTGGAACTACATATGGCTTTTTGTTATTGGTTATGCAGTTAATGACAAGCGGCAATGATAAAAGGAAGTATTTGAAAAACATTTGAATTTAGTTTCGGCTCTTAGAATTTTAAGACATACTTAAACTATTTTTATATTTTCATGCTTATAATTTTTACCTATGCATTCATTGTCAAATTTTCAATTTCACTTTTGTTACTAGTTACTAACGAAAGGAGGATTCATGGTATTCTTCTCTCAAGTTGAGGCAATAAAAGTAATCGCTAGTGGAATAGCAGCGAATCAACGATGTGCCTACTATTAAGTTACCCAAAAAATATGTGAATATACAATAGAATAAGCTAAAAAAATGCCTTGAAGTGAGCTAGCTCCTAATTATATATAGACCCGTATTCTTTCATATAGGGTTGAATCCTTGAACTTAAACAATCTCTTTTCAGATTTTGAGTAAAATGGAGAATTTGACATAATAATTCCTATGGTCAAACATGGCAATGAAAGAATCTCATATGTGAAGCAGCAAGGTTAGTATATATAGTCGTGTATGGGTATAAAATTGCTACAGCAAGATAATCACATATTACTCTGCTTTACCGCTTCTGTCAGCTCATGTGGAAATGTGTTTGAGGCATCAATATTACGTGGAAGGGAAAAATTAAATGCATTTAGTAAATGATTTATTGGAGTGAAGTTGGAACCTGTCCAGTTTAAAGCTGGCTTGGAAATTACTGCTATCAAGCATACTTGATTGCTTCAGATTAAATAAATTGTTTGGAAATGCATTTGAATGTATATCCCCCTTGTCCAGGTCTGCAACTGGTGGAAGGGAAAATACCTAAATCTACTATCCATATTGTAACTGAGCATGACCACCAATTAGCTAGTCTTAACTTAAAAAAAAAAAAAAACCAATAAATTGATACAGTTATGGGAAATCTGAACATCTGTTTCTAAATGCCCAAAATCATGGCCAATCTTATCTACATAAGCTAATCATAAAGAGAGTCAATATATAAGTGAAAAAAAGAATCGATCATGTCTTCTCATTCACTCAAGATATTAATTTCCAATGTCTACAAGATGCAATAAGATGTTGCTGAGGTCCTTAATTAGGTTTTGAAATTTTATTTTCACATAAAATAATTTCAGGAAAATGGTTTGAGCAGAGAGAGAGAGAGAGAGAGAGAGAGAGATTGTAAATGATGTTGATATATATGTATTTGCATGTCGAAATGGTTGATAGTGTTAAACAGTGGCAGAACTACATATGGCTTGAGGGGGCCATATTTTTCCAAAAAACAAAATAACCCCTAAATTTTATTCATAATTCCATGTATATAGAAATCCCCCC
>QGSO01000229.1:1227366-1368185 GCA_011037825.1 Carya cathayensis | reverse complement strand
CCCCCCCCCCCCCAATTTTCTTAAAATAAGATATAATTTTTGAAACAAATATTAAGTTGTGTTTTTTTTTTTAAAAAAAGTTTGAGAATAAAAGACTTTCATTACTCCAACAACAGTTCAAACATACAGGAAATGAAATAAAACTTAAGGCGTGGATTGGGACCCATGAATGATTCGAAATAGGATCCAAGATTAATTGCAAGAATCCAAGATGAAATCTCGTGTCCTACTACTGCTTCAACATCTAAAAGCCAAGGTAAGTGCGCCACAAAATCATTGAGTATGGACAAGAAAGGAAGATGTGGTGTTTTTAAAGTTTTATTTCTACATTATTTGACAAACTATCTAAATTTAATTTTATATATACTCGATTTTGTAATATTTTTTTATTTTACATAAACATCTCGTGTGATAGAAAAGTTGGCCCGAAAAATTGTTGGTTCTACCACTAGTGTTAACTAATAGCTACTGTTGGTATAACAGCATCCTATAAATTACTTAGAGCAGTGCAATAGTTGGCATAGAATATCCTAGTTGTGTCCATGTATCGGACTGTCTAATTTAAATTTTAGTGTTAATTATTCAACAGATGCTAGCCATCCAGATCAGGAGATATTATTTAACTGTTGGAGATGAAAAGGAGTAGTACAATGTCTTAAGAAGGTCAATTTTATTGAAGTGTAAATATTTTACACTGAATCCATAGGCGGGAGAGTCTGGCGCCAAATGAAATATTTTAAGGTTAATTTTGTAACTTTTGCATGATATCCAAATCTTTCTTTGACAGAAAAGTACAGTTGGATGGCAGGAGGTGTTTAAAAAGCAGAACACTACTGCATTTTATGATTTCCTCTTCTTGCCTAAAGCTATCGTCCCTTTTGCACTTGTGTTTGGGGATCCTGAACATGAGCTTTCTTCATTGAGGCACTACTAAGTGTATATTCTCAGTTTATTTGTGTAAAGCTTTCACTTTTTACAAGCAGAGGGACTGTCAACTTTGTGTATTGGGGCGTCTACAGGTATGGGAAACCCGACTACATGTTAAAAGGTAGGGAAACTTTTCTATCACTCCACTTCATTGTTCACAATTTCATCAGTATGCTTAACTTTGGTCCACTATAACTTACTTCCTAGATCTTCTCAATTTATTGCTTAACTCACTTACTTTGTAATAGCATGTGTTTTATTATGGGTGGTCGCGATCATCAAGAACATGGTATCCAATGCCACTTGTCTTCATTTCTTATATTTTTCCCAACTGTGTTTGCAAATAGGGCATCTTGTATTTCTTTTAATCAGCATCGTGTAAAAAATATGTTTACTTGGCATCCCTTAGGAGAGTGGCAGTGTTTATATATAGTAATATTTAACATGAAAATAGTTAAAGTCCTTTAGTTTATTGCACATTCTTCTTTATTTAATACCTGGGCTGCACATGTGAAGGGTGGTGTTATGTATTAAGTGACTATTGGTTTGGGTGTAAGTGGAAGCTTTAACTCTGCATTATTACTTTCAGGAAATTGGGTTTATACTAAGACAAGATGGCACCAAGTGGAAGAGGAAGAGGGCGCAGCCGAATGTGTTTACTTAGCATCCTTCAGGAGAGTGGCAGTGTTTATATATAGAAATATTTAACATGAAAATAGTTAAAGGCCTTTGGTTTATTGCACATTCTTCTTTATTTAATACCTGGCCTGCACATGTGAAGGGTGGTGTTATGTAATAAGTGACTACTAGTTTGGGTGTAAGTGGAAGCTTTAACTCTGCATTAGTACTTTCAGAAAATTGGGTTTATACTAAAATAAGATGGCACCAAGTGGAAGAGGAAGAGGGTGCAGCCGCAGTGGAACTACAACAAGAGTAGTGCCTGCATCAATTAGACCACCACAACCTGGTCCAGAACTCAATTCATATACTCTTAGAGATGAGCATGCAGGTAGCTCTGATGACTCAATGCAGCCACCAGACATAGTTGTTGAAACAGAGTTTGTTAATCCAAATGTAGCTGCACATACAAGCCGTGATGAGAATGGTAACTTATATATGGTGATAAATTTTTATGTTAACTTAATTGTCATTTATTTAAAGTTTGTATTGGTATAATAGCATACAAATCCCCTACACTAATAAGATTGAATAATGTTATAGTGGTGGATCAAGTCTCGGTGCAAATACCCTCTCCGCTAGTCTAGGCTATGAATAAACATGGTCACGGGCTTGCAAAGTGCACTGAGTTTGATAAACTTCGGAAGCACGCTTTGATCCCATTTAAAATTAATGATGGGGAAACACCCCCATGCTGTGAGAATGCCACCATGTTCACCACAAGGGTGACATGAATTTTAAAGCATCATGCTGATATGAGCTATGCTCAGTGGACTAATGTACCGATGGCTGAGAAAGATGAGCTTATAGACCATGTCCGGGTAAGCTGGCAAAACCTTCTATCTTTTTTAAATTGAGTTTACAATATTTCATCAGTATCATGGCTAATCACATACATGTTTAGGCTGATTTCATCCTTGATTGGGAAAAGAAGAATCATAAAAAAACAGTATGGAAACAACTTCATAAGCATTTCAATGCTTTCCACCATAAATTGCACAAGAAGTATTTGCGGTATGCAACTCATGAAGAAGCATTAGCTAGTAGTGGGTCTACTATGGTAGACCCACTAGTTTGGGTTGAGTTGTGTGAGCGATGGGGAAGTGATGCATTCATGGTATTGGATGTCAAATCTTTTCTCCATTAATTTCAATTTTTTTTACCATTTGCTATTCAAAGCCTAGCCAAAATTAATTATATGCATATTGTAGAAATTGTCAAAGCAAAATCAAGAGAACAGAAAATTGTTAAAAACTAATCACATAGCCGGAAGGAAGTCATTTGTGAGGATACTAGAGGAAAAGGTTCTTGCTACCTACAGTTGATTGCCATACTGCAGTTGCTGTCAATTTCAAATTAAGCTCAATTTCTTTTAATGATCAGCATATAATTTTAAGGAACAGATTCATATATAACCTATTATTAATTAATGATGCAATATGGGCTAACACTTTTGCTTGATCATGCAGTGTTCCACAACATCCAACTTGGTTGAGTTCTACAGAGACGTCTGCTGGTCTAACAAGAAAGGAAAGTTCATGATAGAAAGAGCTGAAGAAATTTATGTGAGACAACTATAGGCTACCTTGGATTTTATTTGTTTTAGCATATTATCTAAGCTAGTTAATTTGATGCCAACAATGTACAAAAACCCTCCAATGAAGTTACTGATTTACTATGCTTATGCAGAAATCCATGGTTGGAAAGTTAAATGATATAGAACTAGAGCAACGGACCACAGATGCAGCAAAATCTATGTTTAGGGAGGTATTAGGTGCACAAGCAGGGTATGCTAGAGGATTGAGAGAGATGGTAATACCAGAGACTACTCGGGTAACTGAGAATGAATGCAATAAGCAATATGCTGAAGCAGTGGAAAGACATCAAAAAGAGGTTGAGCATTAGAAAGCAAACTATGAAGAGTTGAGTGGGCATGTGAGGGTACTTTTGGAGAGACAGCTTGAATTTGACAAATTTATGAACACATACCAATCTGAGAGGCAGTCCCAAGGAGAATCTCCTAGAGAGACTCAGGGAGCTGCCTAGGAACATACTTTGAGAAACCACTTTTTGCACATTTTACCTTTTTGAGATAAATATGCATGCTGGAAACTGAGGTCTTTACTAAAGTATTTTGATAGTGGCAAGGGGTGTTCACATGCAGTGTAGTAAATGTGTTACAGCTGGGCTTTTTTTGGTATTCTGGAGGATACTTTTGGCTCGTGAATTCTCTTAGAGAGATGCCAAACTGGTTGGGGGATTCTCAGTATGGATGGATAGGTAATTTCTTTTTAAGTCACAATGCTTTTACCATTTCATCAACAAGTTCTTTCTGGGTTATACTGAAATGCCGTATAAATTTGATTGTGTTGAATCAATGTAGTATTCTGTCTTCATGATATAGATACACAAGAAGGGGTAAACTCTTATTAAAAACATGATGGTCAGTACACATGGATTTTGAACTAAGTAGGCTACTTCAGTCCTAGTACAGTTACACAACTTGTATTATAAAGTCTACTTATATTCTATTGAAGTAACATAGCATATTGATCTATTCTGTCAAGCAAAGGTATAAATATAATTTTAAGCATATCTAACAAGTTTAGCAATTCAAACAATGTTAATGTTCTAGTCTAAAACTTATCTCCCTTTTGGCATCATTAAAAAAGATCTGTAACAAGTAAATAGACTGAAAAAAATGGTGTGTTAGTAGAAACTATAGATAGTTGAAAAATTGGAGCTGCCCATGACCCGACAAGTGTAGCTGGAGATTTGAACAATCGCCTGATGTTGTTGACAAACAAGATTGATGGTTCTGAGTTTCTATAAAAAAATGTTCATTTTCATCCATATGATACCATATAAAATCAGTCTTAAAGTTCATCCAATTCGCATCAAATATTATTCTTATCTTTATAACTCATTTGCATTCCTTCAACATTCCCGTTTTAAGCTTTCAATTCTTTTTTCAATGGCTTATTCTTCTAACATTTCTCTAGATCCATCCATAAGGTATTCTACACCTCAACCTTCTGTCATTTCTGCAGCTGCCATTGGTGCCATGTTGCAGCAAGAAAATAATAATTTGGCTAATAAGTCAGACTTCGATACTATCTACGACTTGGCGAGTCTCGATACTCGCTACTCATCCTCTATGGTTGCTTTTTCCCAGCGGCTACAAGTTAGAAACCATGAGGTTAAAAGGCTTAAAGAATAAATTATTGTACTTCATTGAATTGTTCAGGAGTCTCACACAAGGGAAGGAATCCTTTGGCAGAAGAATAAACAGTTGAAATTTCTATTAGATTCTTCATTCCGCTTGCCAATTCCCATGGATAGGGATGGCATGATATTGTATGAAGAGAATGAGAGTTTCAAACATGAGGCTAAGAACCTCAAATTTATGTAAAAGTATTTATAAAAATTCTCTCTATTTTTATTTACTCTGGTCTATCTTTTAAGAAATATTCATAGCATACATCATACCTATTTCTCTTCTAATCATACATAATCTATCTTCTGGTAAAGCTGATGTGAACCCCAATCGACTTGCTTTGAGACCCAACAACAATACTGGAAAAACAATCCCAAGAAAGCCAAACTCAGATCTATGGATGGAGAATCTAGATCCGATGAGAACCCATTCCAAGAACCTAGATTATATTAAAATCTAGACTCGTTGAAGAATCCGTTTCAAGAACCCAAATTACAAAGGAGGAACGCCACAAAGGTTTTGATTTACCTTTGATAAGTTCAAAAGTTCAAGAAGAATAAGAAGAGATAACTCAAACTCTCAAAGAAAATTCCATATAGTCTGTCTCTCAAATGAGGCTACAAGTTGTTTAAATAGACAATCCCCAAAAACCCTAATGAAAGCGCCTCGGGTACTGTAGCGTGAACAGTGTTGTACGCCGCGCTACTGTAACTTCTAAACCCTAGTGAAATAATAAGTTTCCAAATAAACCCTTAACCAAAATACCAGGCCTTCCCAAAGAAAACCCTAGTCCATTAGAAATAAGACATATGTGGGCCAAGCATCCTCAAGCCCACTTCTTCTAAATTATTAATAAAAGCCTTTAAACAAATTGAGAGCCTTAACAACAACAGACCCTATCTCTAAGTCATGTCTTCCATAGCTTGTATCAAGTGGATCAAAACTGGTTCTTCTTCCTTCAAGCCCATCTTGAGTATTGGGCTCTTCCTAGCTTCTTCCCAAGTGGATTGCACCAATCCTTGCATTGCTTCCTTGATCTTCTTGGCTCTTGATCTTGTAATTGGCCCATCTGGAACTTGCAAAGGATCTTTCAGGATAGCTCCACCTTGGTTCCCATCATTCCCCCTCTCCTCAAAATGATTTGACCTCGAATCTTCACCTACATCAAAAGGAGAAAGATAAGAAACATTGAAGGTAGCAGAAACATTATATTCACCTGGAAGATCCACTTTATATGCATTGTCATTAATTTTCTCAAGAATTTGGAAAGGTCCATCTCCTCGAGGATGCAACTTAGTCCGTCTATGGGCTGGGAATCTTTCTTTGCGCATGTGAACCCAAACCCAATCTCCTGGTTCAAAGATGACACGCCTTCACCCTTTGTTGGCTTGGGAAGCAACCCTTTCATTCTTTTGGGCAATGTGAAGCCGTACCCTCTCATGAAGTGACTTCACCAACTCCGCTTTCTTTTGTCCATCCAAGCTACTCTTGCCATTAACAGGTAAAGGCATCAAATCTAAATGAGTAAGTGGATTAAAACCATAAACAATTTCAAAAGGAGAGTATGAAATAGTAGTATGCATGGTCCTATTATATGCAAACTCTATAAATGGCAAACGATCCTCCCAAATCTTTAAATTCTTATGAACAACAGTGCGTAAAAGCTGAGTTAAAGTCTTATTAACTACTTCAGTATGACCATCAGTCTGCAGGTGACAAGTAGTGGAAAATAAGAGTTTAGTACCTAATTTTCCCCACAACACTTTCCAAAAGTAGCTCAGGAATTTAACATCCCTATCAGAAACAATGCTCCTGGGCACACCATGGAGTCACACTATCTCCCTGAAAAACAAGTCAGCTATGCTTGTGGCATCATCTGTTTTATGGCACGGAATGAAATGTGCCATCTTACTAAACCTATCCACAACCACAAAAATAGCATCTCTACCCCTTTTTGTCCCAGGCAGCCCCAAAACAAAGTCCATAGATATGTCTACCCATGGCTCACTAGGAACGGGTAAGGGTGTATATAACCCATGTGGCAAAACCTTAGATTTGGCCTTTCTACATGTGATGCACCTGCTACAAATGAGATTGATGTCTCTTTTCATCTTAGGCCAAAAGAAATGTTCATGCAATATGTCTAAGGTTTTCTTGACACCAAAGTGTCCCATTAATCCCCCACCATGTGCCTCACGCACCAATAACTCACGCATAGAACAACTAGGTACACATAGTTTGTTTTCTTTAAACAAGTAACCATCATGCTTGTAAAACTTACCAAATGCCGCCTTATCACATGCCATATACACATCAGAAAAGTCAGCGTCATTGGCATACATATCTTTCACATATTCAAACCCAAGCATTTTAGCGCTCATAGAAGTAAGAAGTACATACCTTCGGGATAAAGCATCAGCAACAATATTCTGCTTACCTTGCTTGTAATGGATGACATATGGAAAGGTCTCAATGTATTCCATCCATCTAGCATGCCTCTTATTCAACTTACCTTGACCCTTGAGATGCTTCAATGATTCATGATCAGTGTGGATCACAAATTCCCTAGGCCACAAGTAGCGCTGCCAAGTCTCTAATGCACGAACAAGAGCAAAAAGCTCTTTGTCATAAGTAGGGTACTTCAGGGATGCCCCACTTAGCTTCTCGCTGAAGAAGGCGATCGGTCGCCTATCCTGCATCAAAACGGCTCCAATCCCTAATCCTGAGGCATCACATTCAATCTAAAAAACTTTGTTAAAATTAGGTAATGCTAACACGGGTGCAGAGCACAACCTTTCTTTAATAGTGGCAAAAGCATTCTCTTGATTAGCCCCCCAATAAAACCCAACATTCTTTTTAATGACTTTAGTGAGTGGTGCAGCAATGGTGCTAAAGTCTTTAACAAAACACCGATAAAAGCTAGCTAGACCATGAAAGCTTCTTACCTCAGTGACGCTCTTTGGCGTTGGCCACTCCTTAATGGCCTTGACTTTCTCTTCATCCACTTCAATACCTTTTGTACTAACAACATATCCAAGAAAAACAATTTTCTCCATGCTAAAGGTACATTTCTTGAAATTAGCATACAACTTTTCACATCTCAACACATTAAACACATATCTCAAATGCTCAATATGTTCATTTAAGTCCTTGCTGTACACTAGGATATCATCAAAGTACATAACCACAAACTTGCCTATGAATGCATGTAGGACATGGTTCATTAATCTCATGAAAGTACTGGGTGCATTTGTAAGTCCAAATGGCATAACCAACCATTCATAAAGCCCATACTTAGTCTTAAAAGCAGTTTTCCATTCATCACCCTCTTTCATTCTAATTTGATGGTACCCACTTTTAAGATCAATTTTACTGAAAATACATGAGCCATGCAATTCATCGAGCATACCATTTAATCTAGGAATGGGGTGGCAATACTTTACCGTGATATTATTAACTGCCCTGCAATCAACGCACATCTGCCACGTCCCATCCTTTTTAGGCACTAGAAGCACTGGTACTGCACATGGGCTCATACTCTCTCTCATGTACCCCTTGCTCATCAAATCCTCAACTTGCCTCTGAAGTTCCTTTGTTTCATTTGGATTACTTCCATAAGCTGGTCGGTTTGGAATAGCAGCCTAGGGCACAAAATCAATCTGGTGATCAATGCCTTTAATGGGTGGCAACTCATTAGGCATTTCCTCTGGGAATACATCCTCAAACTCCTGCAACAAAGAAACAGCCAAACTAGGAAGAGGCTGGTTAGTTTCATCAAGATTAAGATAAGACTCTTTATAAACAAGAAAAATCATAGGGCGATCTGCGAAGAAAGCCCTCTTAACCTCACTTTCTCTTGCATAGAAACTCACTTTTGTCTTTCTTTTTCTCTCGGTAGACTCTCTTTCTTTTTCACTCTTTCTTTTTTGCTCATTTTCACTCTCACTCTTTCTTTTTTGCTCAATCACCTTTTCACTCTTTCTTTTTTACTCAATCTCCTTTTCACTCTTTCTTTTTTTATCACTCTCATTTGCAGTCTTATTTTTTTTTTACAACCTCACTTTTTAGTTTCAATTGGTCCTCATAGACCTGTCTTGGAGTTAAAGGAGCAAGCTTGATTGTGTTGCCTTCTTTTGAAAAGCTGTACATGTTTTTGAATCCATCATGTATCACTCTTCTATCATACTGCCATGGCCTCCCCAACAAGATATGACCAGCATGCATAGGCACCACATCACAAAGCACTTCATCTTGATACTTCCCAATGGAAAAAGTAACTAACACTTGTCTATCCACCCTAACCTCCCCACAATCATTCAACCACTGTAACTTGTATGGTCGAGAATGTTTCAAGGTAGGTAAATTCAATTTTTCAACTAAAATAGTGCTAGCAACATTAGTACAACTTCCCCCATCAATGATCATACTACATACCTTGTTATTGATGTGGCATCTAATATGGAAAATCTTCTCTCTCTGTTGCTCTGCATCATCCATCTTAATCTGTGTGTTGAGAGCACGCCTGGCAACAAGGGACTCACCTGTTACGGGGTATTCTACTCCATCATCATCACCAGCATCCTCCAACTTTGGTATCTCATCACTATCATCCTCACTTGCAGTCATCACCTTCCCATTGTCACGCATAATCATCACACGTTTGTTTGGACATTGAGAAGCGATGTGCCCTGAACCCAAACACTTAAAACATTTAATATCTCTATTTCTAGAAGGTTGGAATGCTATCTTGGGCTTGTTGCTAGTTCCTTCATCTTTTCCTCTAGGTGGTTCGGTCTTTGCCTTTGTTACAGTTTGATCATCTTTCTCCCACTTTGGTTTCCACGGAGTGCTAGAAACCGAAGTGTACCTTGATGTCCCTTTCCTCTTTAATTGCCTCTCCACCTTCATAGCCATGTGCACCATGTCTTCTATTTCTACATAATGTTGCAACTCAACCACATTGGCTATCTCCCTATTCAAACCACACAAAAATCTAGCCATAGTGGCCTCCCGATCCTCCTCTACATTTGCCCGTATCATGGCCACCTCCATCTCCTTATGGTAGTCCTCCACACTCCTAGACCCCTGTGTAAGATTTTGTAATTTCTGATAGAGGTCCCTATAGTAGTGGCTAGGTACAAATCTCTGCCTCATGAGAGCTTTCAACTCTTCCCATGTCTCGACAAGCCTCTCATAATTCCTCCTTCTATTGGTCACTAATTGATCCCACCAAATAATAGCATAATCAGTGAACTCAATTACTGCCAACTTCACTTTCTTCTCCTCTGAATAGTTATGACAATCAAAGATTAACTCTATCTTCTTCTCCCACTCTAAATAAGCTTCAGGGTCAGTTCTACCTTGGAAAGATTGTATTTTCATTTTGATGCTCTCAAGGTCCCTATCCACTCCATCATGACCCTGTGGGTTTCCCCTATATCCTCTTTCACGCCTGACTCCTCTATGCCTACCCATCCCAACTTCAGATATTAGGTCTTTCTCATCCTCGCCACCTCCTACATCTTCATACTCATGTTCTCTTCTAGGTTCACGTCTCCTCTTATCTCTCACATCATGCAAATTTTTAATTACTTCATCTTGTTGATCCATCCTATCTCTCACTTCTCCTAACATCATGTTCAACCGTTCAAACTGTTGTTGCATGGCCTGCAACACAAAGGAGTTTTCTGCCATCCCCTTGGGTGATGAGTCACTTTTATGAGACATCGTACGTGCTTGACAAAAACAAATGTTAGTGAAAAAGACTTCACACGCTCCCTTACTAGAAGACAACAAGAGAATCAAGGGACATATAGGAATGAAAGGGTAACTATAAGGCAAGATACTGACTATAATGATGTATACAGCCCCTTTGAAAATAAGACTCAATAAAATAAAATAAAAATTGGGATTTTTTTTTCTTTTTCTTTTTTTTCTCTCACTGATTCAATCACCAACATCAATATTTAATTGTAATAATCAAACAATTGAATTCAATCACCAACATCAATATTCAATTGTAATAATCAAACAATTGAATTCAAACACATAAAAATTGGCAAGGAAATATAAGAGAATCAAAGAAACAACACTCCAAGTAATTGACAAACTTAGAGATGCAAGAAACCCCAGAAATTCCCAACTCTATAGATGGTGCAAATTTTGGCAGCCCTCAAACAAGCAATTTAGCCACCCAATGTTGATGAACATGAAACCAAAAAGATAGAGTAATCTGGCAGCCCTAGGAAACGAATTTCTGCACTTTTTTTTTTTGACACCTTAGAACAATGAAGCCCTAGAAATAAAGATGCAATAAATAAAAGATAGAATTACACCTGATTGGAAATCTTGCTCTGATACCAAATGATGTGAACCCCAATCGACTTGCTTTGAGACCCAACAACAATACTGGAAAAACAACCCCAAGAAAGCCAAACTCAGATCTATGGATGGAGAATCTAGACCCGATGAGAACCCATTCCATGAACTTAGATTATATTAAAATCTAGACCCGTTGAAGAATCCGTCTCAAGAACCCAAATTACAAAGGAGGAACGCCACAAAGGTTTTGATTTACCTTTGATAAGTTCAAAAGTTCAAGAAGAACAAGAAGAGATAACTCAAACTCTCAAAGAAAATTCCATATAGTCTGTCTCTCAAATGAGGCTACAAGTTGTTTAAATAGACAATCCCCAAAAACCCTAATGAAAGCGCCTCGGGTACTGTAGCGTGAACAGTGTTGTACGCCGCGCTACTGTAAGTTCTAAACCCTAGTGAAATAATAAGTTTCCAAATAAACCCTTAACCAAAATACAAGGCCTTCCCAAAGAAAACCCTAGTCCATTAGAAATAAGACATATGTGGGCCAAGCATCCTCAAGCCCACTTTTTCTAAATTATTAATAAAAGCCTTTAAACAAATTGAGAGCCTTAACAACAACAGACCCTATCTCTAAGTCATGTCTTCCATAGCTTGTATCAAGTGGATCAAAACTGGTTCTTCTTCCTTCAAGCCCATCTTGAGTATTGGGCTCTTCCTAGCTTCTTCCCAAGTGGATTGCACCAATTCTTGCATTGCTTCCTTGATCTTCTTGGCTCTTGATCTTGTAATTGGCCCATCTGGAACTTGCAAAGGATCTTTCAGGATAGCTCCACCTTGGTTCCCATCAAAAGCTTTTGTGAAAATATCTGCTAACTGATCATGTGTGTTTGTGAACTCTAATACCATATCGCCTTTCTGCACATGATCTCAAAGAAAATGATATCTTATTTCAATATGCTTAGTTCTAGAATGTTGTATTGGGTTCTTTGAAAGATTAATAGCACTTGTATTATCACATTTGATTGGAATGTGATTATACATGAATTTAAAATCTTCAAGTTATTGCTTCATGTAAAGAACTTGAGCACAACAACTACCCGCAACAACATATTCTGCCTAAGCAGTAGATAAAGCAACTGAATTTTGCTTTTTACTAAACTAGAAAACTAGTGCATGACCTAAGAAATGACATGCTCCACTAGTATTTTTTTTGATCAATTTTGCAACCAGCATAATCTGCATATGTACAGCTGATTAGATCGATAGATGTGTACTTAGGGTATTATAACCCTAGGTCAATTGTACCACTAAGATATCTAAGAATGCGCTTAACTGCAATCAAATGAGATTCTTTTGGAGATGATTGAAAGCGTGCACATAAGCACACACTGAACATAATATCTGGTCTACTGGCTGTCAAATATAATAAGCTACCAATCATATCTCGATATACCTTCGAGTCAATTGGCTTACCGGTTTCATTTTTATCAAGTTTAGTGGATGGGCCCATTGTTGTTCCAATTTCCTTAGCACCTTCCATCCCAAACTTCTTAAGTAATTGCTTAATATATTTTGACTGATTGATGAATTTTCCACTTTTTCCTTACTTGATTTGCAATCTGAGAAAGAAAATGAGTTCTCCCATCATGCTCATTTCAAATTTTTCCTGTATAATCTTAGCAAAAACTTGGCACATATTTTCATTAACAGCACCAAATATTATATCATCAACATAATGCATGGGCACAGGAGTTGTATATTTAGAACTTCTCTCATCATACTTCTATAGTTAAGTGTGACATCTCTCTAGGTGAGCTTACTAAGACCATCATTCCTCGTATTTTTGAGTCTCGCCAGTGGCAGGCCTTGACCACTGGTCATCTCACTCCTTCTATGGAGTTGGTTTGTGATTTTTACTCCAACATTTATGCCATCTCTGATGATGGCTCTTTTGAGGTGAGTCTCTAGAAGATCCTCTTTTGGGTGACTTTGGGCATGATAGCGGATCTACTAAATGCCCCTCGTGTCCCACCCAGTGTATCCCTATACATGAATATCTCCTCCCAGTCCGCAAGTCATTGCTGGATGTCTCTGTGGTCGGTCTCGTAATTGGGATGGGAAGTCACCTCTTTTGACTGTATGTTTTACACATGACTATCTCATTCTTAGTAGGATTGTTCATACTAATCTATATCCTACTGGTCATTAGAGTGATGTGGGTCTTGACCGCGCCATCCTTCTATATGCTTTGATCAATGATGTCTCCATTGATCTGCCGGGTTATTCTTGAGACTTTTTAGTTCCCCAAAACACAGACTGGTTTCCTGTTTGCTTGTTTAATCACCCAATTAGCCCTCTCTCAGTTAGTTGCTTTTCTTCCCCAGGAGCCTAGAATTGCACTTAAAGCTCCTATCGGTCGTAGGACTATATAGCTTAGTTGTGCTCACATCACCCCTCACCCTCTCCCTGTTGAGCATCCTATCACTCCCTCATCTCAGCCTTCGAGCTCTTGGCCATCCATTTCTCAGCCATCTAGCTCGGCACCATCCACTTCAGCACTAGGTTCGACCGAACCCAGCCTTCAGCAGGTTCTTGAGTACCTAGCCCGCCTTAATGCCCGATTCGATACCCTAGATGCTAAAGTTGATAACCTGCAGCAGTTTGTAACCCAACGCTTCAACGAAATCGAAGAGCAACTTAATGATGATGATGATGATGGTGGCAGTCCTGCAGATGGTGATGATTGAGACCCTTTGCCCGTTGTGACAAAAAAGGGGCATAGTACAGTACTAATTCAGGGGGAGCATAGTGCTAATTCAAGGTGAGTGTTAGTTGTTAGTAACACATTGTTTCTTGGGAGCAGCAGCTTTTGGTTTTAGTATCTCATGTTAGCTGCTATTGTTTGACTAATTGTTCTTGAACTCAATTTCTGATTAATTCCCTAATGAAATATTTCTCTTCTAAAACCTATGCTTGTCATGTCTATTCAGAAATTCTGGTTTGTGATTTGCAAATAATATTTTGTGCATATTTGTATGGGTACGTTTAACTGTTTGCTAAGTGTGTGTAGAAATATTTCAACGTGTTCAAGAATATGAATCTAGTGGTGGGTGTGCTAGGATTAGGTCATATGTATAGGTTAGAGGTTTTCTCACAGAAATGCCAAAGGGGGGATTGTTGAGGAAAAAATGAGTTCATTGGTATATTCTTATGAAAACCTGTGTAAAATAGTATTGTAACAAGTGTTGAAAAGATATACCTTGAAAAGGATTGAAGTGTGCTCATCATTGGTCAAGCATAACTCAAACAAATTGGGTCGCTCGACCCACGGTCAACATGGCGCTTGAGCGAACTTAGGCAGATTAGGTCGCTTGACCATCGCTCAACATGGTGCTCGAGCGAACTTAGACAGAGTGGTATGCTCGACGCTCGCTCAAGATGGAGCTCGAGCGAAGTTAGACAGATTGGGTCGCTTGACTCTCGCTCAACACTTCACTCGAGCCAATGTTCCAGATCACTTAAAATTTATGGTTTTGAGAGCCTCTTTTACTTGGGACTATAAATAGAACAGCTTCTCTTCTGTTCGAGGGTGGTGAATCAGAGTAAAATCCCTAAGGGCTTCCAAGAACTTTTTAGAGCAACCTCTCCCCCATTTGGTTGATTCTCTCTTGGATAAACACATCTCCACCACACCACTCTCAAGACCAAACTTTATATGAGTCCATTGAAGTGGACATGTTCATTTGCTGGAAGAGTCCGGAGTTGCTGTTGATGCAGAGATTGAGAGGTTCTCCTGGGAAGCTATAGAAAGGTCGGAGTTCCGACACTACATGCGTGTAGAGATCGAGTGGGTCACTCGTCGTGTTGCAAGCCAAGTATATCTACTACAAAAGTTTTGTGAGTGTCTCTAAATTGGTGGATTTGAGGTGGTGTCTTACAGCTGGAGTGGTTTTAGATTTTGAAGATGTTCTTCAAATGAGTTTCCACTTCGTGATGAAAATCATGTGGTGATTATTTGTGTTATTTAATTCATTTATTAACTGCTTGTTTGACTGATTTTTAAAAGACCATAAAAATTGGATTACACCTATTCACCCCCCCTCTAGGTGTAGTTATTGGTATAACCACTGCTTTTTAACCAAATATTCAACTACTAACTACACACATATGTATGTATGTTGTTGTCATCCAAACATCCTTGTCCACCTAAGTTCCTTCCGATCGAAGATAAAAAGAGTCATTCACGTATTCATTATAATCTCATTCTTGTGGTCAAGGTTTTCTCAAGTGGAGGAGAATTTTCATTGGCATGGGAATGATAGCAGGGTGTACTTTGTGAGAAAGGAAGAGGAATATGCAGAACGTGATGCTTAGTGTATTAGTTAAACATAATGTTTCATTATATTTGTTAAACGGCACATTTTGGATGTTTAGGAATATCACAATACCGTGCGTTCTAGGTGTTTACGAAGTATTACAATACTGGGGATTTATACTAATCTAGGTTTTGTAGTTCTTTTAGTATTAAAGGAGCTGGAGAAGATGACAATGGATCATCTGAAAATTGCATAGTAAACAGTCAAGTTTCCTCGATTAATTCTAATTTTTTCTTCAATAAAGATTTCCAAGATTCTTTCTTTTTCAGTCTTTGTTCTGCTACAATCTTTTTCACTCACTGATACTTAATAGAGGGGGTGACAAAGTTATGACCAACAAAGACGTGTGGGGAGTAGCAGCTAGGGTTAGAGGAGAACGGTGGGTCGTTAGCTATGCTGACCGTTTTGTCAAGTTGATTATGTTCCACCTGACTTCGTTCGGGTGAGCACGATTGGGCTTCACGGGCTAGTAGGGCCCATTTTATTTTTGCACAGTCCTTCCAATCAAACTTTAAAATTCTAGTACTTCACAACAGCGACACAAACATGTGATTTCATTTTGTGGTGGATTTGCGACACACAGGTTATTCATTGCTGGCAACACATGGCTAAAAAATAACTAACCTCTCGGTGACCTTTTTTATGCAAGTAGACCAACTTCATTCTTTGGGTCAATCAGTTCCAACTTTGATTATTTGAGAGTTGTGGCTTAATCACAATGCTCCAAATTTGAAGGCCAAATCAAACCTGCCTCAGTTATCATATGGAAAGTAACAAGATGGCTCCAAGAGTTGAATATAAACAACACGTTATTACTTTGAACTTGCTCAAGGTGCCTATACTTGAGGTGAAAACTAAAAAGGCATTTTTGGTTTCTTGGATGCCTCCTATAAGAGGTAGATTGAAACTCAATTTGGATTGAGCCTTTAAAGGGTCGGAATCCTAGACTAGCTATATGTGGTGGTGCGATTTGAGATTCTCAAGATCTTTTTTATGTGGTTGTCCAGCAAGCTTGGGCATTGGCTATAACACCTATGCGATATTTCAACTTTAAAGCTTGGACTTCTTATCTCCTACAAGTTGAGCATCAATTATCACCTTACTATCCCACTTCCATTTTAAAATTGAACACATTTTTAGATAAGGAAATTTCCTTATAGATGGTCTTGCAAATATGAAGGCAGCAGTCATAATGCCTTTTTCTTTTCTATAGTCATGCTTCCAAAACTATTGGTAGATGTTTTAACACTTGATAAATGTGGTTTGCCTTCTTCAGGTGTAGATAGTTTTCTTTGTTTCTACATACCTTGTAAAAAGACGCCTAGATTAGTCCTATTAGCATACATCAAAATGTATTATAGATAGCTTGATAGTTTTATATTCAAACCTTAGTTTTATGATTTTGTGACTTCAAAGGTTTCTTTTTACACATGGTATTCATCTATAGAAAATGAGATTTATTAACAAAACTTGAGGTACCATCTGCCTTCTTTAAAAAAAAAAAAAAATCACTTTTAGTAATGTCATTGAAGTGATAGTCACTCAAAAGAGATTTTTTTTGAGTCCCCATCAATCACTTCTATTTTGACAAAGAAGCTAAATAGAAAAAGAGAAAAAAAAAGTAGTATCTTGAGAAAAATATTGTTTCTTTTTAACTATGAAACTTAGCTTTAAATTTATTTGTCCTTAATTTAGAATAAAAACATTTAAAAACAGAATAAGAAAGGTTATTAAAAACGGTAATTACATTCTAAAATGCCCAGGAAGAAAAAAGAAAAAGAAAAAGAGGAGGAACATCAGCACATTAGCACTTACCACTACACAAAAAAAAAAAAAAAATTAAAGCACTACGGTAATGCGGTTGATGACGCAAAAATAAATTGCCAATCATCTGTGAATGCTTCTAAGAAAGGAATCCACTTGGGCACTTCGCATGGGAAAGCCAGGGATTAATTAACAAAGAGATAACATATAACCCAACCGAACACCAGCCCACTTAGAAAAGGAACAAAATAAAGACTAGGGCCACCGGTTGCCGCCATGAAAAGTTTTTAAACTTTTCTTCTTTCATTTCCATAGAAGTTGTGACTCCTGTGTTAATTAGAAGATTCCATTAAAACTACTTTCTTTCTTTTAACTCTGGCCTAAAAGTTTCGCTAGAATCTAATACATCTAATCCCAAAGTAGGAGTTAGGAGCTGAATACAAGTTTTAACTTTTACACACATATGACACTTGTCAAATTTTAAAAGTTGCAAATTATTTCAACTCCCTCTTTGTTCAGTTCAGAGGTTGAATGTAGGCATGTGCATAAAAGGCCTTAGGTCAATCTCTCCACAAGATCCAAGATCGCCCACTTGACAAAAGTCGAGTTCATCGGATCAAGTTGAATAATGGGTTGGCTACACCTAATATTGGTTGAAACCTATCACCGAGTAATATGTTTTGAATTGCGTTCTTCTCATCAAACCCTAGCCAACTCTCTGTTCATCATCTCCATTCTTCATCTGTTATACGCTGGTAAGGGATGAAGGAAGAGGTACATTGGCGGCGACATGAAGGGAAACCTAGGGAACTAACTAGGAACAGAACCGAAGTGAAGAGGCGATCTGGAAGCTAAGTGCAGGAGGGCTTATACTCCAAGTGGGCTTGGGCCATTTGAAGGGCTTATGCCATTTTATCATTTATCTTTCATAGTGTTTTACTTGCTTTGTATTAAAGGCTCATGAGCCCATTTGTAAGAAACTCTAATCTAGCTAAATACACTAGGGGAAATCAGGAAGAGGCATCTAGAGCATTTTCTGAAATTTTTTCTAAATCCTATGGAGGAGAGCTCCCCTCAAAGAGAGCCTTTATCATTACTATTCAATATATTTTCCATTTCAATCAATTTCCTATCCATTACATTTGTTCATCACCATTTCTTATACAAGAGTATTACAAGTGGTATCCAGAGCCTAAGATCCTCCCTCATTACCCACGACCGAAGGTACACGTCTAACTCAATTGTAGGAAGGTTTTCATGCCCTCAAGAAGACCACCGAATCGTATATGAAAAATTCTAAAGCTCAGTTCCAAGTTCTTAAAGTGGAGATGCTAACTATATAGCATCAGATAGAGGCTATGATACAACAATTTTTGGCCCTAGCAATAGATTTGAAAACACAACATAATCAACAATTAGGTGGCCAAACAGAAGATGGTAATTCCAACATAAATGCCATGATGATTCCTTACACTGGTGAGATTCACCCCAAGGCAATCCCTTTGGACTTCCCTACATTCCATGTTGAGGATCCTCTTGTTTGGCTTTATAAAGTAAATTGGTTCTTTAATTTCCATACAACACCCCCACAACACTATATGTGTTTGATTTTATTCCACATGGAGGGCAGGACCCTAGTCTGGTTTCAAGATATGGATGAGTCAGGATCCTTGACAAGTTTAGAGGAATTTGTGAAGGTTTTGTTAATTTGTTTTGGACCTAGCTGTTACAATGATCTGATCGAATAGTTGATGCGTGTGTGACAACTTGGTATAGTGGAAGAATATAAAGCGGATTTTGAGGCCCTATCCAATAGACTTTGGGGCCTATCCAAGCAGTACAAGTTAAGCTACTTTTTAAGTGGCTTAAGAGATGAGATACGAATCACTGTTAGGATGTTTAATCAAAGCACCCCCATTACTGCATATAGCCTTACAAAAGTTTAGGAGGAAAATGTCTCCCTCAATTCCTCGGCCACAATATGCCCAACCACAATACTCCCAGCCAACTTCCATAAAAGGCAATACAACCCTCTTCCTAACCCCATCCCTAAAACCCATAAAAACCAGAACCAAGCCATTGTTTTTGACCAAAAAATATCCCATGCCAAACTGAAAGAAAGGAGACAATTAGGATTTTGTTATATTTGTGATGGAAAATGGAGTCTAGGTCAATGCTGCCAAAACCCAAAGCTGTATTTGATTGAGGAAATTGAGGGGAATACTGAGTAGATGGTTGTGAATTTAAGTGTATTGAAGACTAAGGAGGAAGGGACAAAGCATGCACTTCTAGGGTCTAACAGCCTTAAGACATATGCATATCAAAGGGAGGTGCTAATGTCATGTTTGGTACGCCTTTGGGCCAGGCTCCTCGGGGGCTCGGGCCTTTCTTGTTACCTGCACATACAAATTCACTCTGAGGTCTAGGGGTTGGATGACAGCTGGATGGAGCCTCTGATGCGTAAGTCAGTAGAAGAAAAAGAGGAGACTCTAAAGCTAGGTTGTATGTTATTAGTTACCTGTGCTTGTCGTTCGAGGGGCAGCCTTTATACTTGCCCTTGCGGTTGAAGACCCATGCCCTGCCCCCTGCTCCAAGGGTGCCTCTTGCCAAAACCCGTTTAATGTGGCATGGTCTCCAAGAGGGGGCACCAGGTCATGGAGTCCTAACAAGGTGGCGTGTTGCTCCTTCCATGATAAAGGGAGACTGGGTGCTCTCCCACCTGGCCAGTCGGCTTGACCCGCTTTCTCCCGAGGCTAGGAATATCATAGATAAGCTGTCTTGAGTCAAATGGGCCTCAGCCTGGCTTTAGGCCAGACATCCACTTGGGTTAGGCTAATACTTTTGGGAAAAAGCCCCCAACAGGAGGATTCGGAGTCATTGGGTGATTATTTTAGTAGATTCAGGGAGTACACATTACTTCCTTGACCTAGCAGTATTAAATCGTGCCCCATGACCAGTAATTGAAGATGAGAAAGTAAGGGCAAAAATAGCAAATGGTGATAAAGTGGATAGTATGGGCAAAGTGTTGGGTGTGAATTTGAACATTGAATAGGTGCAGTTCAGTGTGGATAGGTACGTGTTAGTCTTGGCGGGGTGTGACATGGTTTTAGGGATACATTGGTTGCAAATGCTAGTATCTATACTATGGTACTTTACTGAACTTACAATTTAATTTACACACAATCATCATGCTATTAAGTTACAGGGCCTGAGTGGACATACCTAGATTGAAGAAAGCATGGTTCAAAAGCTCAACCAAACTGTGAATAAAAGAGTATTGTTGCAACTGGTTGAAGCAACACCAAAAGAACCTGAAACTGATCACAAACAACCAATTTTTGAGCCATTTAAGCTTTTACTAAACAATTACATAGAAATATTCACCACACTAACTTGCCTACCATCCACCCTTTCGCATGACCATGCCATTAACCTCCAACCAAAGACCCAACTTGTTTTTGCCCGACCTTACTGCTACTTATATTTTCAAAAAGATGAAATTAAGAATATCGTGGAGTTATTAGAATAAGGATAATTAGACCAAGCCAAAGTCCCTACTCATCCCTGGTGTTGCTGGTCCGTAAAGCTGATAGTACATGGAGACTATGTGTTGACTACCGAGCCCTCATCAACGTCACCATTAAGGATAAATATCTTATCCTAGTTATGGAGGAGCTACTGGATGAGCTGCATAGGGCCCGGGTATTTACTAGACTTGACTTACAGTTGGGTTATCATCAAATTCGAGTTAAACCAAAGGACATCCACAAGACTACATTCAGAACACACAAGGGTCACTACAAGTTCTTGGTTATGTGTTTTGGCTTAACCAATGCACCGTCCACATTTCAGAGTTTCATGAACCAAGTCCTTAAGTCTTTCCTTCTTAAGTTCATTCTGGTGTTTTTTTTTTTTAAATGATATTCTCATTTAATGCATGGATGAAGCTGCCCACCTAACTCACTTGAGGCTCACTCTTGAAAAGTTGAGGGAAAATCAACTTCTTGCTAAGTTTAGCAAATGTAGTTTCTTCCATGTAGAAATATCTTATTTGGGGCATCTCATTTCTGCCCATGGAGTAAAAGCAGATCCTGAGAAGATACGGGTCATGATAGAATGGCCCACTCCTCACTCCCTTAGGTCCTCAAGAGGTTTTCTAGGCTTCATGGTTTATTATTGGAGATTTATCAAGGGCTATGGGTCCATTGTGGCCAAGCTAAAGAATTTGTTGAGAAAAGATAATTTCAAATGGGATGTGGAGGCTTATTGGGCATTTGACCAACTAAAAGCTGAGTTGACACAGCCACCAATTTTAGCTTTACCTAACTTTCAATCTCCATTTATTGTTGAGTGTGATGTCTCCGATGAGGCCATGGGTGCAATTTTGCTGCAAGGTGGAAGGTTGTTGGCATTTTATAGCCAAGCCTTGAAAGGGAAATTATTGCTACTATCCACTTACAAAAAAGAACTCTTGGCACTTGTTTCAACATTAAAAAAATGGCGGCCTGATTTGCTAGGTCATTCCTTTGTGGTGGATTTGGTGCATAGTAGCCCTATGGGAGAACATTTGGATTTTGATAAAACTGTGTACAGGCTGAAACATGACTTCTACTGGCCAGGTTAGAAAACTTATGTTGGAAATTTTTTTAAAGGTCGTGAAACATGTCAAACAGTGAAGGTCGACAACACACTCCCAAGTGGCTTACTATAGCCCTTACCACCCCTTTATTACTCTATAGTGTATTTAAAATTTTTATAATGTCCTTAATCATTAAGAAAAAATTGGAAAATAATACAACTTCACTAATAGTCACTTCCTTAACCTTTAAGTAAAAGAAAATAATAAAAAATACTAAAACAATAAAGAGACTAGTAAAGAGGTTGTAGGAAATAGTAAGCCTATCATTATCCTTAAAAAAATGTTCTAGATGCCTCTTCCCATTTCCTCTCTTGCGGATTTAGCTAGATTAGAGTTTCTTACAATTGGGCTTGCGGGCCTTTAATAAAAAGCAAGTAAAACACTATGAAAGATAAATAATGAAATGGTTTAAGCCCTTCAAAGGACCCAAGCCCACTAGGAGTAGAAGCCTTCCTGCACTTAGCTTCTAGATCACCTCTTCACTTTAGTCCTATTCCCAGTTATATCCCTAGGTTTTCTTTCATGCCGCCGCCCATGTTCCTCTTTCTTCATCCCTTACCAGCATATAATAACTTCCTCCCCCATTAAAACACCTTGCTCACAAGGTGTGGGTAGTGTCAGCAAAGCTTCTTGTACGATTCCCATGAAGTGTCTTTGGCTTATTGTCCCTGCCATCACACCAAGATCTCAACCAATGATTAGTTCTTGAACTTCCTTATACGGCAGGAATGCACTTCCTCTAGCTCAGGTTGTATGATCTCGTGGTTGTCCAAAGGGTGGACAGTGGCATTATGTGCTGCCATAGTTTCAGTTGCAAGATGTGGAAGACATCATGGATCTATGCACCATCGAGCAACTTCACACGGTAAGCTACTCCCCCTATTTTTTGTACCACCCGGTATGGCCCATAGAACCGTGGGGAACGTTTGTAACTTTCCTCTGGTGTAGTGATGATTGATGGTAAGGTTGTATTTTTATGTCCACTCAATCACCCACCACGAATTTTTGCTCCTTTCGCTTTTGATTTTCAAACTTGGCCATCCTTTCTTGAGCTTCTATGATGTTCCATTTCAACAGGTGCCACTATCTTTGTAGTTCCCATTATATAGCTTGATAGACCTAGTGGTTTATAGCCATATAATGCTTCAAAAGGTGTAATTTTAGTAGACCTATGCTGACTTGAGTTGTAACACCACTTAGTTAAGGCTAGCCAATGTGACCAGTCCTTAGGCCTATCCCCCACGTAGCTTCATAAATAATTTTGCACCCACTTATTGACTGCCTCTGTCTGACCATCCGTTTATGGGTGGTAGGCAAAGCTGAATGATAGTTGAACACCTTGCAAAGTAAACAACTCTGTCCAAAATTTACGGGTACAAGTAGGGTCTTAGTCTGAAATGATTGAGATTGACATGTTGTGTAACTTGAGCACATGTTTCAAGAATAAGTGAGCGTGGACCTTGGCTGTGTGTATGGGTGTGCAATAAGCACAAAGTGGGCAAATTTAGTTAGTCTGTCCACAATGACCCAAAGAGTATCAAATCCACTTGAGGGAGACAAACCCTCCACAAAGTTCGTGGTAATATCAGCCCATGGTCTTGAAGGGATGGGTAAGGGCTGCAACAAGCCACTTGGGAGTGTTGTCGACCTTCATTGTTTGACACGTTTCACAACCTTTTAAAAAATTTCCAACATAAGTTTTCAGACCTAGCTAGTAGAAGTCATGTTTCAGCCTGTACACGGTTCTATCAAAATCCAAATGTCCTCCTATAGGACTACTATGCACCAAATCTAGCAGCTTATTAATGAAGGGTCTATTGGTGGGAATATAAACCCTACTCTTGTAAAACAAGATCCCATTCTTGACTGAGTAGGAAAGGGGCAGGTTTCCCTCGCTGTGTTGCTGAAAAAATTCCTTGGCCCTTGTATCCGAGTCATAAAGGGCTTTACTCTTCACCATCCAAATCTAGCTTGGCAATGAGATTAGAGCTATGGCCATGGTAGGTTCCCTTTGTTTTCTTAATAAGGCATCTGCCACGATGTTCTCCCTACCCTTTTTATATTCCACTATGAAGTCATAGCCCAGGAGTTTGGCTATCCATTTCTACTACATGGTAGTGCCCACCCTTTGGTCAAGTAGGAACTTGAGGCTCTGGTGGTAAGTCTTCACGAAAAAGGAATGGCCTAGTAAATAAGGCCGTCATTTTTTTACTGTCAAAGCAAGTGCCAAGAGTTCTTTTCCATAAGTGGACAGCAACAACGATTTCCTTTTCAAGGCTTGGCTGTAAAATGCCAATGACCTTCTATCTTGTATCAAAATTGCACCCATGGCTTCATCGGAGGCATCACACTCAATAATAAATGGAGATTAAAAGTTAAGTAAAGCTAAAATTGGTGGCTGTTTCACAGCTACTTTTAGCTGGTCAAAAGCCCTTTGAGCCTCCACATCCCATTTGAAACTATATTTTCTCAAAAAATTTGTTAGCTTGGCCACAATGGACCCATAGCCCTTGATAAATCTCCTATAATAGCCTGTGAGGCCTAGAAAACCTCTTAAGGACTTAAGGGAGGAGGAGTGGGCCATTCTATCATGGCCCTTATCTTTTAGGGTTCTACTTTTACTCCATGGGCAGAAATGAGATGCCTTAAATTAAATATTTTTGCACAACAAAAACTAAATTTGCTAAACTTAGCAAAAAGTTGATTTTCCCTCAACTTTTCAAAAGTGAGCCTCAAGTGAGTTATATGGGCAGCTTCATCCCTACTATAAATGAGAATATCATAAAATAAACTAGAATGAACATACGAAGGAAAGACTTAAGGACCTGGTTCATAAGACTCTGAAATGTCAAGGGTGCACTGGTTAAGCCGAAAGGTATAACCAAGAACTCATAATGGCCCTCATGTTTTCTGAATGCAATCTTGTGGATGTCCTCTGGTTTAGCTCAAATTTGATGAAAACCCGACTGTAAGTCGAGTTTAGAAAATACCTGGGGTCCATGCAGCTCATCCAATAGCTCATTTACAACTGGGATAGGATATTTATCCTTAATGATGATTCTATTAAGGGCATGGTAGTGAACACATAGTCTCCATGTATCGTCAGTTTTACGGACTAGCAACATGAGGGTTGAGTAGGGGCTTTGGCATGGTCTAATTACCCTTGATTCTAATAACTCCTTCATGATATTCTCAATTTCATCTTTTTGAAAATATGGGTAGTGATAACGTTAGACAGAAATAGGTTGGGTATTTGGTTGGAGGTTAATGGGTGGGTGGTAGGCTATTTTAGTAGATTCAGGGAGTACACACAAATTCATTAACCCAGTAGTATTCATTACCTGTAATTGAAGATGAGAAAGTAATGGTAAAAGCCTCAAATGGTGATCAAGTCGATAGTATGGGCAAAGTGTTGGGTGTGAATTTAAACATTCAAGGGTTTCAATGTGGATATGTACGTGTTAGTCTTGGTGGAGTGTGACGTGACTTTAGGGATACATTAGTTGCAAAAAGCTAGGATCTATACTTTGGAACTTTACTGAACTTGCAATGCAATTTACACATAATCAGCATGCTGTTAATTTAAAGGGCCTGAGTGGACAAACCTGGATTGAAAAAGTCACAGTTCAAAAGCTCAACCAATCCGAGAAGAAATGAGTATTGTTGTAGCTGGTTGAACACCAAAAGAACCTAAAACTGATCACAAACAACCACTTCCTGAGCTAGTTTTTTGGGGTGCGATGGAGTTCGGAAGAGGGTTGGATTGACTTTTACATAAGCTGGTTAGGAGTATTGTGATTTGGTATATTGTGGCCGAGGGGTTGGTTTGTAATTAAGGGAGACATTTTCCTCCTAAATTTTTGTAAGGCTATATGTAGTAATGAGCATGCTTGGATTGAACATCCTAACAATGAGTCGTATCTCATCTCTTAAGTGGCTTAAAAAGCAACTTAACTTGTACTACTCAGATAGGTCCCATAGTCTATTGGACAGGGCCTCAAAATCCGCTTTATATTCTTCCACCACACCAAGTTGTCGCAAACGCATCAACTGTTCCATCGGATCATCATAACAACTAGGTCCAAAATGGATTAACAAAACCTTCACAAATTCCTCCCAACTAGTCAAGGCTCCTTACTCATCCATATCTTGAAACCAGACTAAGGCCTTGCCCTCCAAGTGGAATAAAATCAAACGCATATGGCGTTGTGGGGGTGTTGTGTGGAAATTAAAGAACTGATTTACTTTATAAAGCCAACCAAGAGAACCTCACCATGGAATGTAGGGAAGTCCAAACGGGTTGCCTTGGGGTGAATCTCACCAGTGTGAGGAATCATTTGAGCATTTCTGCTTGAATTACAATCTTCTGTTTGGTGACCTAACTGTTGATTATGTTGTGTTTTTAGATTTGCTACTAGGACCGAAAATTGCTGCATCATAGCCTCCATCTAACGCTATATAGTCAACATCTCCTCTTCAACAACTTTGAAGTAAGCTTCAGAATTTTTCATATGTGATTCGGTGGTTTTCTTGAAGGCATGAAAACCTTCCTGGAATTAAGTTAGACGTGTACCTTTGGCCATGGGTAATGAGGGAGGATCTTGGGTTCTAGATACCCCTTGTAATACTCTTATATAAGAAATGGTGATGAACAGATGTAATGGAATAGGAAATTGATTGAAATGGAAAATATATTGAATAGTAATGATAAATGCTCAGTTCAAACTTGGAACTAATTGACCCAAATAATGAAGTTGGTCTGCTTGCATAAAAAATACCACCAAGAGGTTAGTTATTTTATTTAGACATGTGTTGCTAGTAATGAAGAACCCGAGTGTCGCAAATCCTGCCCAAAATCAAAACATATGTTTGTGTCGCTATTCTGAATTACTAGACTTTTATGGTTCGACTAGAAGGCCTGTGCAGAAATAAAATGGGCCCTACCATCCTGTGAAGCCCAATCCTGCTTGCCCAAATGAAGTCAGGTTAAACATAATCAACTTGATAAAATGTTTGGCAAAATGTACCGTCTAACTAATACAATGAAACATTTTGTTTAACTAATACACTGAGCATCACATTTTGCAAATTCTTCTTCCTTTCTCACAAAGTACTCCTTGCAATCATTTCTACGCCCATGAAAATTCTCCTCCACTTGATAAAGCCTTGACCACAAGAATGAGATAATGAATACATGAATATTCTTTTTGTCTTCAATCGGAAGGAACTTAGGTGGACAAGGATGTTTGGATGACAACTACATCCATACATATGTATGTAGTTAGTGGTTGAATATTTGGGATGGATAATTAAGAAGGAAGAGGAGAGGCCGGTAGATATATGGCTATTAGTTCAATTATTTAAAGGTGCTTTTATTCCGTCCTCTAAAGTCTATCCTTAACAATATTGTTAGTATATTTTATTTTTAATTTTTAATGCTAAAAAAATCATAAATACACTAATAATAATTTTTTTAAAACATTTTTAAAAAATTAAAATAAATTAGCAGTAATTTTGAACTATATATTTGTGTGGCTACATAGCATTTTTCATCATTTAATCGTCCATGTTCTGGTAGTAGTTAATAATTGTTCAGCTCTTTCAATTTTAGAAAATTAATAAAAATTTTATGAATGATGGTCCTAAAAACTCCACTACAATCTTTCTTTCCTCCACGATCACATCGGTGTCCAAAAGAACCGAGGATATGGACTTATATAGAGCCTATGTTGTAACATGTTTAGGGTCAACGTCTGTTTGATAGTTTTTTTTTCTCTTTTAATAAAGAAATAAATAAGGGCCAATATCGAAGGTCAATGTCATGAATAATATAATGGTGATATCATGTTCGTGAAAATGCCTTTGGAAAGAGTGAATGCCAACACGATCCTACTGATTTCATTACTAAAGGGATGGAGGAAGTTAAGTCCCCATATTAGCCTTGTGCAAATTAAACGTACCAACAACTCCATTTATCTTGTTTTGGGTTAGTGATCACCCATATCTAAGTGTAACAAAATAGAGATATACAATATGATGATGAGGACGACTACAAAGCTACTCTTATTATTGGGGAAGACGGTGACACAAATTGTATTGTTTAGGAAAATGTTATTAAAGAGAGACCCAAAAAAATAAAAATGCTTTGAATAGCTCAAGTCGAAGACAATCTACATTTATACTTTATTAACCACACAAAATATCCTAATTCTTGTGAGTGTCAAAGTCATCTTATGAGTGTCAAACCAATAGCGGTGACTATAAGAGTCGAGGGTACTCCAAATTTGAGATGGCTCCAAAAGGATAAATTGTACCCAAGGTGCGGAGCTTGGCGAGCCTGTTCACACACTATTAAGTTGGCAGCTGATCCTAATAATGAGAGGTTCCCAGCTGTCGTGCTGACCCAAGCTAAAATAAGCCATGCCTTTTTCTCATCAGCTACGGAAATTAAGGCTGCAGATGCTGCCACTTCTCCTCCAAGTAAGAGAACTGTATGGTAGAAGCATGAGTTATAAGCAATCCCCATAAATAGTTTAAAATGGCCTTTATAACCCTGATCAATAATGGTTTAGATCAGGGATATATAGCCATGTAATCATAAATCAATGCTATAGAGATTTTTCTCCAAATGGAAGGAAGTCATTATTAGTATGAATGTTTAGAACAGGCACAACAAATAACATATAGTCTGAAGTTTAAAATGTATCACACAACTTGTCAGTTGGATCCAAAGTTTTTTAAATAGTTATTTTGATTTTGTAGGTATTCCAAAGTTGCTTCAATAGAGTAAGATAAGTAAAATTTATTTTCTTACAAAAATTTGTGGATGAATTTTTAAGTTTTATTAATATGTGGATTTGAAATGATCAAGTATAAGTTGATATGTGCATTCAAAAGACAATGTTTTTGTAGGAGTAAAATAAGTGAGAGCTCAAATGAATAGTGTTTTGTTAAAATTCAAATCAAGTAATATATAGCAGTAATCTTTCGGACTTAAAATCCCTTGATACTTTTTAAAAGCAACCTAGATACTTTTATTTGAAAGAGCTCTGAGCAAGTTCCCACTAGAGATGCAGTTTAAACCACGAAAAATGTAGACAATTAAGACCAAATTATTTATGAAAAATAACCTCACAATCAATGTGGTAAAAATAACCCTTACTTCTTTTGTGATTATTTATTTTTGATATTATGTGCCTAAGGGTTTTGGATATGTGATGCAATTTACATTACCAACAAATGTACGGAGGAGCTTAGGTGTGGCAACGAGGGTTTTGAAAATGAGTAAATCACACATTGCAAGAGAAATTTCAGAGTTTCAAGCATGTCTTTGACTTAGAGGAATTCTTGGATTGTAGTCAATGCATTATCAACTTCAAAATCTCTAACAAGGTAACAGATATATAAATGTGTAGCCTTCTAAATTTGATAGACTAATTGGTATCTCAATATTTTGGTGGTAAGAGACAATAATTTCGATACACTGAATCTTTTGACCATGTTAGTGTGTCTGAAACATTTCAGGGAGCCTTCATTTAGAAAATGCCATGTTTAGGAGACAATGAGAAGTAATATGTGGGATGCTAGTGGCATGAGTAACGCTAGTCCACCACTTACAGCCATGGGCTACCATCCCTCATGCCAAATAGGTGGGTGAAAAACATACAACCCAATCAATCAGCACCTTGCTCACAGACACGATATTAAGTACGGTAAACCAGATCATAGGGTGGCAAACTACACAAAGAGTGGGAAGTATGGAAGGGATTTTTGTTTACGCCGATAGTCCTATTGATTAGGATTTGGGTGCTGTGAATTTTGAGCCTATTTATAACGATGGATCTAAGGGTGACCTGAAGAGGAGTTGGTCCAAGGAGACAAAGGTCCTATGTTAATAGTTCATATAGCCTATATGCCTATTAAGATAGAGGTTAATGATGGGTTGCACAACATGTTTCTTTTAGCCTAATTAGTGGCACTTTGTCCCAGATACCCTGTGCCGTGATTGAGAGACAAACTTCCGTGAGAGATCTAACCATTACTTCATAAATAATTAAGAAGTTGCCAGATTGTGTAAGAGTGGAAGTTAAAAAACTTTTTCAAATTGAAAGATCTGCTTAGAAGAATGATGGTACACTCACAACTTGAGTGAGATTTGAACATGCATGTGAAAATCTCAAGTATTTAAAAGGGATTATGGGAACAATCGAAAACACAAAGCATGTAAAGAAAATGGTAAATTCTTGTATCGGTCCATGAGGTCTGGTTTAATTTCAAGTGGTTTCTAGGGTTCGTTTATCAAGATTAACAATGATGAAATGGAAAACACAAAAATACAAGGAAGAAATCCAATAGCATACCAGTTGGTACGTTCGATGCCAAATTTGACAAGATGAGTATAATAATGGCAAGGACTGCTATCCCACTAACCCGATCGATTTGTGCATAGGGCTCCATTAATTCCCATAGAGTACTTGGGATGCCAGTTTTGTTGAAGCCATCAATTGTGATAAACATTCCACAGAAGAAAATTAAAAGCAAATAGGAGACCTGGCAATGAACAGAAATAGACTTTAGATATAACTCTTGAACAAGCAATCCACATTCCATATCTACTACAAGGTATGCTCTAATATTTTCAAATTCCACCAATAGTTGAAGGGAAAAATAATAAGAAGAAAGAGCATCACATTAACAGATTATACCTTTTCAAGGCATGACCTAGCATCCTTGAAATCAAGAACCACGAGAGTAAGTGCAGCAGTAATTGCAGTCCATGACATATTTAGACCCATAAGGAAAGCAATTAACATCCCTATGGTGACGAGGTAAACACATGACTTCCACAACATCCTTTTCCATCCCAGGGGCAAATCTTCATTTCCTTCTGAAGAGTCTACAGAAAATTAGTATGTTAGTCTCTCCACTGATGCAGCATTGTGTGAAGTAGTGCCCATGTTCCCATTTTTGTTGGGAGGGCTTTGCTCATTTATAGCTTCCATTGTAGAATTACATTCCTGAGAACTCGAGGATGTAAAACGTAACATAGTGGCTGGTAAAAAGCGATAAGAATTCAGGTCATCCTCTTTATGATGTCTTATAGCTGCATCTTCTTCATCTTTTGGAATAGATAGCAACCTCCAGTACATGCATATAAGAATTACACCATTAGCAACAACGCCCAATAGCATCGCAGGGAGAATGCCCATTAGAAAGTTCCCGAAAGATATCTTACTCTGAACAGCTATGACCAAGTTTTGGGGGTTGCCAATTGGAGTTACTGAAGACCCAATATTCGCACTAGATGCTAGAGCAAGAAGGAAAGGATGAGGTGGGAGATTATGTTTCCTCACAATTTTCAAAACAAACTCTGTCAAAACTATGCAGGAGGTATCATTTGTGAAAAGCGCACTTGAAATGGCAGACATCAGGCTGATTCGGAAAATTAAGTCCTTCGCTCCTTTACTCTTCCATGAGAGAAACTTTCCCAAGTACTTGAACATATCAGCCCTTTCAAGATAGACACTGACAAGCATTGTCCCAAAGAGGAGACCAAGTACTGGGAGATCAATTGCAACATATGCTTGATCTGGAGTTATGATTCGGAATATAACCATCAGCATAGCCCCCAGGAGGGACCCTGCAGTCCTCCCAATTGGTAGAAAAGGAATTGAGGGGAAAACTGCCAAAACCCAGAAGATTGCAAAAGCGAGAGAGCCTAGAACCACATTCACAGAAGTAGCCAAGGCCATTTTTTCAGCTTGGTAAGCCAAAAAACTCTTCAACTCCAAGGGCTCAATATGTTAATGAAATTCCACAGCTGACGGCACCTTACCATAAAACAACTAAAAATTAGATTTATGTGGAGAATACATCAAGCGCACTAACATGATAGAAAATTCATTGACGAGCTGTGACCAAAGAGCTGGATGGTAAAGGCTTAGCTCAAAAAAATTTTAGGAGGATATGAATGCAAAGATGTTGCAGTTTCGATTACTCTATAGTTAATAAACTAACAGAGCATAAGCCCATGGTCAAGTAATACTAGAGATTGACAAGTTCAACAAGCACTAACCATCTAGATTTTTCCTCCTAAAATTTATCTAGAACTGCTTAAGAGAAGAACCCAGGATTCATATTGAAACCAAAATCCATCCTAAATGAATTGTTTGAATTTTTCTATTTCCAAGGCAGGTCAAATATAGTAGTGAAATAATTTATAAATTGTAATGAAATAATATTAAATAATTTATAAATATGAATAGTATTAAAATGGTTTATAAATAATAATTAAATAATAGTGAATAATTTATTAATAGCAATAAAGTTGACTAAAAATATCAGTATTTCATTTGATAGATTCGCTTGTATGTAGTACTACTCATAACAAATATTAGTAAAGAACTGCAAATCAAAATCAAATAACATAAGTTCCCAAACTAGAAAACAGTCGCAGGAAAACCTTGGGCCCTTGAGCCCTTGAGCCCTTTCACTTTGTTGTTGGGTGCACCAATCATCAACATGATGAATCAAGTTGATGCTGACCATTTCAGAGATGCCCTTCAAGGTAAAAGTACCACAACAACGTAATCTTATGGTGCACGAAGAACTAAAACAGCATTGATCATCTATATGCTGCCACAATATTCAGTAAGGCTTATCCCGGAACAATCAAATCTTAAGATTCTATGAGTACCTGTTTTTTCTTTTCCCAGCCATTCCTTGCTCTTTTCATGGGTGCGGAATTTGGGCTTTTATTTTCCTATTAACTTCCTTCAACTTTCACCATCAATGGCAGGACAGACGGGGAGCATGATCCTAAAGCATACAAGGCGTCCAGTCCTCATCAATCTATTTTATATTTTATTCACTTAATTTACAGATACAAGCACCTCTTCTATCAATCATATCGATCAAAAAAATATAAAAAACATTCCCCAGCTACTTTGATGCCCGAGCATAGCGAAATAGACCCTTAATTTTCTCTCACTCTCTTTCAAACCTACCCATTCAAATAGAATCTATCCTTGCCTTGCTGTTCAAAACCTTCAAAACTGTTTATAAGAGCATGAGATTAGTTATGCAATTATAGCCCTCATTCAAACAAGGCTCCTTGCTATTATTGCAGGTCATCTTCCAGAATACCCAAAAGATTAATCTCATTTTATTATACAGCTTAAATAAGATGAGATGAGATATTTTGTTAAAAATTAAATAAATTCTTATTATAATATAATTTTTTTAATATTAGTTTTGTTTTTAGATTTGAAAAATTGAAATTTTTATTAAATTTTATATAAGAATTTGAAAATTTTGTAATGATGAGATGAGATGAGATATTTTGTTTTTATGTAACCAAATTAGCCCAAAATAGAAAGAGGGCATAGAGAGATCCACCATAGATCGAAATTGGCTAGAGAGAGTAACCTGAGATGGATCGAAGTAGGAGGGAGTGGGGTAGATGGAGAAGTACGTGAGACTTGAAAGTGGGCAGGTCTGGATCATGTGGAGAAGCAACAGAAGGGATGAACTGCGACCACAAATGGTGAGGACCCACGGTGACCACGAACTTTGACGACGATGTAATACTCTTGTATAAGAAATGGTGATGAACAGATGTAATGGAACAAGAAATTTATTGAAATGGAAAATATATTAAATAGTAACCATAAATGCTCCGAGGAAGCTCTCCTCCACAGGATTCGAAAAACAATTCAAAAAAGGATAATGATGAGATGAGAAATGCTTAGGCCACCACTGGTGGCTCCGGGGATCACTACTGGCCTTTTTTTTTCTTAATTATTAAGAAAAAATTATTTAATATTATTATAATTTTTTATATATTTTTTAAAATATTTAAAAATATTAAAAAATAATTTAAATAAATAAAAATTCTTAAGCCTAGAAGTGACCTCCAGCGGGAGTCACCACCAACTATGGCTCTAGCATGATCCATGATGAGATATTTCATAATGATTTCACCAATGACAAAATAGAAAAAAAAAAAAAATAGAAAAGGACTGCCATTCTGGTATACTTTTCTATTTTTTCATCTTTTGCAGACTCCAATATTCAACCGTAGAGATAATTACCTTATCTTTAACCCAAACGAAATTAAATGTTTCACAATGATTTCACTAACGACAAAAGAGCTCAAAGACAAAAAAGGCTGCCGTATGATATCCACATCCTGTGAAGGCCAATTCTACTCGCTCAAATGAAGTCAGGTTGAACATAATTCACTTGATAAAGCCTGGACCACAAGAATGAAATAATGAATACATGAATGATTCTTTTTATCTTTAATATAAAGAAACTTAGGTAGACAAAGATATTTGGATGACAACTATACTACATACATATTTGGAATGGATATTTAAGAAGGTAGATGAGAGGCTGGTAGATATATGGCTATTAGTTCAATTATTTAAAGGTGCTTTTATTCCATCCTCTCAAGTCTATCCTTAACAACATTGTTAATATATTTCTTTTTTATTTTTTAATGTTAAAAAAATCATAAAGACACTAATAATAATTTTTTTAAATATTTTTAAAAAATCCAAATAAAGTAGCAGTAATTTTAAATGATATATTTGAAGGTCTACATAGCATTTTTCATCGTTAATTAATCTTCCAAGTTCTGGTGGTATTTAATAATTTTTCAGTTCTTTCAATTTTTAAAAATTAATATAATTTTTTATAATATATTTCATAATAATATTATAAGATGATAATATTTTTATTAAAATATATTAATTTAATAAAATTAAAAATTTGTTTACGTTCAAAATTTGTGACGATTAAAATATATTAATTTAATAAATAAATTTCGTATCTTTGATTGAATATTGTAGTTCGCAAAAGAAAAAAATTTTAAAAGTATGAAACAATGGCAGCCTTTTTTTGACTTCTCTCTTGCATCGGTGAAATCGTAATGAAACAACTCATCATTATCCTTTTTAATTATTTTTCGAATCCTGTGGAGGAGAGCTGCCGTGGAGCATTTATGGCTACTATTCAATATATTTTCCACCTAATCAATTTCCTGTTCGATTTGTTGACCACCATTTCTTATGCAAGAGTATTACATGGTCGCTGTTCGTCTTTACAGTTTGTGGTCGCAGTTCATCCCTGTTGTACTTCTCCACAAGGTCCAATATGCAGCCTCGTTTGAATGAGGGCTATAATGGCAGAACTAATCTCATGCTCTTAGAAACATTTGTAGAGGTTTTGAACAGTAAGGCAAGGATAGATTCTATTTGAATGTGTAAGTTTCAAAGAGAGAGAAAATGAAGAGTCTATCTCACTGCTTAGAACATTGGTATTGGATTGACTATTTCAATATTTAAAATTTGAAAAATACGTAACTTTTTAACTTTTAGCTAATCACTTAACACTTAAAATTTATATTGGATTAGTCATCACATTCTCTATAATAATAAAATATTATTATTTTTTATTATTTATATTTCTTTAATTAATTTTTTTAATCCATTTTTATTTTATTTTCATAATCTTCAATAACCACCAACAATCATATTCATTTTTATTTTTACAATCCAACAATTTATAATATAATAATTTCATATGTACATAGATGATGAAATCTAATATTATATAAATAAAAATCTCATATGTACTATCCATAAAAATTCTATATATATAATATGATAATATCAAATGTGGGATGAATGTGAGATAAGAAATAATAAAATATTAATTTGAAGAAGCTATAGTTGTTTTCATATTTGGAATGTGTGATGGATTTATTGTAATTAATAATTCATATAAAAAGTGTTTAGCTAATTCAATGTAGATTTAATTTCATTAACATTCTTTAAAATATCAAAGCACTGACATTTGGTTAATCCAATGCCAGTGCTCTTAGACATCAGAATAGCTAGGGAATGTTTTTATTTTTTGGTCGATATGACTCATGAGTGATAGGAGAGGCGCTTGTGTCTGTAAATTTAGACCTTGTTTACTTTCACAAAATTTTCATCTTATCTCATCTCATCTTAATTATTCTAACTTTTTCAAATTCTTATATAAAATAAAATAAACAATTCAATTTTTTTAAATCTCAATACAATTTTTTTAAATTTCAATACAAAAATAAAATATTCTAATAATATTTTATTAACTTATCTCAACATATCTCATCTCATTTCTAAAAATATAAAATAGGTTGATAAGGACTGGACGTCTTTTTAGGATCACGCTCCCCATCTGTTCTGCCAGTGATGGCGAAAGTGGAAAGAAGGAAAAATGTTGTTTACAGTCGGTTTGGGGAGCAGCGGCGCAGTCGGGGTCCTATGTGACAGCATTAATGAAACGGTTTCGTTTCATTAAAGTGACTAGAAAAGCAACCGAGTGGAAATCGAACCGACACCTTCCCAAAGTAATGAAACGGTGCGTATTTGAGTAGATATATTCAAATACTCTCACCAAACCCTAAGTCTGTCCAAACACTTCACCCTTTCCCCTCGTCTTCTCCATCGCCCCTTCCCTCTCATCTCTCCTCTGATACTCACGAAGAACCCTAACCCACAAATCCCTAACTCCGAGTTTGAATGGTGCTTCAAACTTGTATTTTTCTCGAAAATATTTCGCAAATCCAAGATTGATCTTTTCCTCGGTTTCATTTTTTTAGATGTTTGTGTTATCAGTTGGATTTCTCGTTTAGTCTCTTACGCAGGACTTGGTTATCCTTCAGTTTTTTGGTTCTCCTGTAGTTTTGTTGATTTCGCTAGACTGGGTTCTAAATGAGTGTGGGTTCAACACTGTGTATTCGATTTCACAGTGTGGGTTCTCCTTGTGTTTTCGAAGAACCCTAACCCTAACTGTTGGATCCCCACTTTTATTTACTTGATTCCTTAGTCTGAGTTGGAATGGTGCTTCATCCTTGTATTTTTTTGTCATTTCTTTCGCAGATCCAGGATTTCAGTTCCTCGGTTTCAGTTCACAAGTCTGGGTTCTCATTTCAATTTCTCGAGTTTTGTCTTTCGCAAGTCTGGGTTCTCCTTTAGTCACTTGTATATTTGGCAAGTCTGGGTTCTAAATGAGTGTGGGTTATCCCTAGTGTTTTCGATTTCACAAGTTTTGTTAGATTTTATCAGGTTAGTCTTGAAAAAGAGAACATTGTCTCTTCTTGAAGGAGAAGAGACAATGTTTCACCCTGGTTGAACCCGAAACCCTAACCCTAACCCTAACTCCCGAAACCCTAACCCTAACCCTAACCCTAACTCCCGAAACCCTAACCCTAACCCTAACCCTAAACCTAACTCCCGAAACCCAAACCCTAACCCCAAACCTAACCCTAACTTTTGGACCTCGGATTTGGGCACTGGTGTAACAGCCCGCTAAAATTATCAGTTTTGGATTCTTTCCCGACAGCAATCACATCTCTCTCATCTTAACCCTCTATCTTTAGTTATTTATGTTTAACATAGTTGATTTGGTTGGCTGTAGACTGTGTAGTTAGTGTTTGTGGAGTTCGTTGCGTAGTTGTGAAGGGAAGTGTGGTTGTGAAGTGTTGAGTTTGATTGTGTATTTTGTGGAATGTGCTGTGAAGTATAGGCGTGAGATGGATGCCGTAGATGTGATACGGCGGGTTGTGTGAAGAGAATACGCGTGTAGCGTATTCTGTGTAATGCAGCGACGCGCCGCACGACGTGCGCTGTAATGATGTGTGTTGTAGAAGGAAGGGAGTACGCATGTAGTGTACTCCGTGTTGTATGGCGATGCATCGTGTGATGTGCATCGTGTTGATGAGTGTTGTAGCGAAGGAAGTACGCGTAGTGCGTACTCCGTGTCGCGTAGCGATGCACTGTGAGACGTGTATCGCAGTGATGGGTTTTGTAGTGTGGATGGAAGAGAGTTCACGTGAGTGTACTCTGTATTAAGTCGTGAAACACCGGATGGCGTGTCACGAAGGGTTGGATGGCGTAACAGAGAAGTGTAGAGCATGGTGTAGTGTTGGGAAACTGTATGACAGTGTCCCGAAGCAGTGGTGTTATGGATTATAGTCTGGGGTGACTGGTGTCATCTTGTGGTTGACTATGGCTAAGAGTATATGGATTGAGAAAGGAATTGTTTGTTGGTTATTATTGATAATTTTAATGAACTTGTTTTAGTGCAAAGGCTTTATGAAGTCAAATTATCTCTTCTGAGTATAGTGAAACCTCAAGTTGGCCGTGGTGTTGCAAGTGCTTACAATATGGCAATTGAGTTCAGAAGTGAAAATCTTAAGGACTTGAGTGTTCCTCTTCCAGCTGTTGTGCAGTTCCTAGTGTTTCGCGCTCTATTCTCATAGAACAAGACGATTGAGGTAAGTTAGCCTCTAACTTACTATCAGTTTATTGTGTATGTGTGATGGGTAAGAGAACTAAAATTTATGTATGTATGTTATCGTATATGCCATGTCATGCTATGTCATTACATGTTTATCTGTTACGTATGATTTAATCTCTCATGAATATTTATCTGTTACACAATCTTTTCTGTCATACAATGATGTATGTTATAAGTATGCCATGTTAAGTATGCCATGAAATGTTATGATTAAATCATATTGTGCCATTTACAAGTATACGCATGTTAGAAAAGTATATGATATTAATTAATGTCTCATGCATTAAGAAAGATAAGATATGTTATGATACGTATAATACGTGGGGCCACAACAACTGTGGAGTACGTATTATATTTTATGTTACTATAATGCGTGGGGCCACAACAACTGTGGAGTACGTATTATATTTATGTTATTTATAATGCGTGGGGCCACAACAACTGTGGAGTACGTATTATATTTATGTTATTTATAATGCGTGGGGCCACAACAACTGTGGAGTACGTATTATATTTATGTTACTTATAATGCGTGGGGCCACAACAACTGTGGAGTACGTATTATATCTTATGTTATGTTATGATAATCGTGGGGCCACAACAACTGTGGAGTACGTATTATATTTATGTTACTTATAATGCGTGGGGCCACAACAACTGTGGAGTACGTATTATATTTATGTTACTTATAATGCGTGGGGCCACAACAACTGTGGAGTACGTATTATATTTATGTTACTTATAATGCGTGGGGCCACAACAACTGTGGAGTACGTATTATATTTATGTTACTTATAATGCGTGGGGCCACAACAACTGTGGAGTACGTATTATATTTATGTTACTTATAATGCGTGGGGCCACAACAACTGTGGAGTACGTATTATATTTATGTTACTTATAATGCGTGGGGCCACAACAACTGTGGAGTACGTATTATATTTATGTTATTTATAATGCGTGGGGCCACAACAACTGTGGAGTACGTATTATATCTTATGTTACTTATAATGCGTGGGGCCACAACAACTGTGGAGTACGTATTATATTTATGTTATTATAATGCGTGGGGCCACAACAACTGTGGAGTACGTATTATATCTTATGTTATGTTATGATAATACGTGGGGCCACAACAACTGTGGAGTACGTATTATATTCTATGTTATTTATAATGCGTGGGGCCACAACAACTGTGGAGTACGTATTATATTTATGTTACTTATAATGCGTGGGGCCACAACAACTGTGGAGTACGTATTATATTTATGTTACTTATAATGCGTGGGGCCACAACAACTGTGGAGTACGTATTATATTTATGTTACTTATAATGCGTGGGGCCACAACAACTGTGGAGTACGTATTATATTTATGTTACTTATAATGCGTGGGGCCACAACAACTGTGGAGTACGTATTATATTTTATGTTACATAAAGTATGGGGCCACAACAACTGTGGAGCATACACTACATGAGACACAGCAATTGTGACATGTAGAATACGTGGGGCCACAACAACTGTGGAGTACGTATTATATTTTATGTTATATGTATTCATGGGGCCACAACAACTGTGGAGCATGAAGTATGGGGCCACAACAACTGTGGAGCATACACTACATGAGACACAGCAATTGTGACATGTAGAATACGTGGGGCCACAACAACTGTGGAGTACGTATTATGTTTTATGTTACTTGAATACGTGGGGCCACAACAACTGTGGAGTACGTATTAATGCACGTTATTAATCAAGACAATTGAATAATATTCCAAGTTTATGTTAAGTACAGTTTCAGATCAAATACATGATAAGTCAAGTTTTAGATCAAGTCCATGTTATGTTATGCTCACGTACATGTTATGTTCCAAGTTCATGTTCACATCATGTTATGTTCACGTTTATGATATGTTCAAGCTCACGTTCATGTTATGTTATGTTCATGTCCATGTTATGTTTCACGTTCATGTTATGTTGTTTGTTCATGTTATGTTTTAAGCTTAAGTTCATGCCATGTTAAGTCAAGTTCAGTTCACGCTTAAGTTCTGGTAAGTCATGCTATATGTCAAGTTATACTATGTTTATGTATGATATAATTATGCATTTATGCTTTTACTGCCATGCATGCATTTTTAACCTGTGTATAAGTTTTATGTTAACTTACTGAGATTTGTAATCAAATCTCACTGTGGTAGTCCCAACTACCATTCCCCCCGAATGGTAGATCTTGTTACAGGACCCAAAGGAGAATTGGAATCTGACCAACTGAATACGGTCATCTAGGCTACGGTGCGATGTTGATGATGGTATAGTATTTAACTTAGGTTAATACTTGTACTTTTGGAGTTGTATCTCAAGTATTCTTTTGATCACAACCATTTTGGACTAGTGTGGTGATCACGGCTTTTTAGTATGCCTTTATGTATGAAATATGTTTCAAGTATTTGGGATATTTTTAGTTTGGTGCATAGTATTGCTAAAGAAAAAAATTATCCGCTGCGAATATTGCATAATGCTAGATGCATGTTAGGAACATTGCATCTTATATGTCATGAACGGGGGCAGGTAACCTTGTGTTGCATGTCTCGACGCTTCAAATGTCCGTTCAATCCCAAGCGGAATTTGGGGGCGTCACAACTGGGCAATTGGCCAGAGAACCGAGTCAAGCTACGTAAGCTCCCCCTTTGATATGTGACCAAAGATAATACTTATTTATTTGCATGTATATGTTATGTTTATTTTGGGCAATGAATCTGATTCTTCACCTGTTTCGTCTGTAGGTTTTTATTTATGCAGCATTGAGAATGAATGCAATTCAAAGTGTCTAACGGAAGTTGAGTTTTACCTGATATTCTCTTTGGTTCATAAGTTAATTTGTTCTGTTTGTAGCTTACTTTGATCGGTATGAATATGTTTAAATGAGGCTCTGCTTCTGTGAGTTTATTTGTTATTCTCTTGAGTTCATAACTTTATTTGTTCTGTTTGTAGCTTACTTGGATGGATATGAATATGTTTAAATGAGGCTGAAGTGAATTGAGTTTGCATGATATTCTCTTGATTTCATAACTTTATATGTTCTGTTTGTAGCTTACTTTGATCGATATGAATATGTTTAAATGAGGCTGAAGTGAATTGAGTTTGCATGATATTCTCTTGAGTTCATAACTTTATATGTTCTGTTTGTAGCTTACTTTGATCGATATGAATATGTTTAAATGAGGCTGAAGTGATATTATTTGCATGATGTTCTCTTGATTTCATAACTTTATTTGTTCTGTTTTTAAGCTTACTTGGATGGATTTGAATATGATTAAATGAGGCTGAAATGATATTATTTGCATGATATTCTCTTGAGTTCATAACTTTATTTGTTCTGTTTGTAGCTTACTTGGATGGATATGAATATGTTTAAATGAGGCTGAAGTGAATTGAGTTTGCATGATATTCTCTTGATTTCATAACTTTATATGTTCTGTTCGTAGCTTACTTTGGTCGATATGAATATGTTTAAATGAGGCTGAAGTGATATTATTTGCATGATATTCTCTTGATTTCATAACTTTATTTGTTCTGTTTTTAAGCTTACTTGGATGGATTTGAATATGATTAAATGAGGCTGAAATGATATTATTTGCATGATATTCTCTTGAGTTCATAACTTTATTTGTCCTGTTTGTAGCTTACTTGGATGGATATGAATATGTTTAAATGAGGCTGAACTGAATTGAGTTTGCATGATATTCTCTTGAGTTCATAACTTTATTTGTTCTGTTTGTAGCTTACTTTGGTCGATATGAATATGTTTAAATGAGGCTGAAGTGATATTATTTGCATGATATTCTCTTGATTTCATAACTTTATTTGTTCTATTTTTAAGCTTACTTGGATGGATTTGAATACGATTAAATGAGGCTGAAATGATATTATTTGCATGATATTCTCTTGATTTCATAACTTTATTTGTTCTGTTTTTAAGCTTACTTGGATGGATTTGAATATGATTAAATGAGGCTGAAATGATATTGTTTGCATGATATTCTCTTGAGTTCATAACTTTATTTGTTCTGTTTGTAGCTTACTTGGATGGATATGAATATGTTTAAATGAGGCTGAAGTGAATTGAGTTTGCATGATATTCTCTTGATTTCATAACTTTATATGTTCTGTTTGTAGCTTACTTTGATCGATATGAATATGTTTAAATGAGGCTGAAGTGAATTGAGTTTGCATGATATTCTCTTGAGTTCATAACTTTATTTGTTCTGTTTGTAGCTTACTTTGGTCGATATGAATATGTTTAAATGAGGCTGAAGTGATATTATTTGCATGATATTCTCTTGATTTCATAACTTTATTTGTTCTGTTTTTAAGCTTACTTGGATGGATTTGAATATGATTAAATGAGGCTGAAATGATTTTGTTTGCATGATATTCTCTTGAGTTCATAACTTTATTTGTTCTGTTTGTAGCTTACTTGGATGGATATGAATATGTTTAAATGAGGCTGAAGTGAATTGAGTTTGCATGATATTCTCTTGATTTCATAACTTTATATGTTCTGTTTGTAGCTTACTTGGATGGATATGAATATGTTTAAATGAGGCTGAAGTGAATTGAGTTTGCATGATATTCTCTTGAGTTCATAACTTTATTTGTTCTGTTTGTAGCTTACTTTGGTCGATATGATTATGTTTAAATGAGGATGAAGTGATATTATTTGCATGATATTCTCTTGATTTCATAACTTTATTTGTTCTGTTTTTAAGCTTACTTGGATGGATTTGAATATGATTAAATGAGGCTGAAATGATATTATTTGCATGATATTCTCTTTGATTTCATAACTTTATTTGTTCTGTTTGTAGCTTACTTGGATGGATTTTGCGATGATTAAATGAGGTTGAAGTGATATTATTTGCAATTTCTCTTCTAAACATAACTTTATTTGTTTATTTGTTCTGTTTGTAGCTTACTTGGATGGATTTGAATTTGTTTAAATGTTTATTTGTTCTTGTTCCGGAAAATTATGTTGTCATTGTGACGCCCCCAATTCCTGCGCGTCTCCTTTGCTGTTGTATCTCCTTCATCTCGCTAATAATAAAGTAAAAAGTAAAAATACTCATTAGATACTAACTTTGATGTGTGAAACTTTATAGATGTATTAGAATAAATGTATTAGACGGTTTTGGTTAATACATGAATATGTTTGCGCTTTCCTCCCACTTGTGATTTACTTTGTTTGGCTTTAACCTTGTGCATCTCTGTCTCCATCCTGGATGCTCTCCTCAAAGATGGGGGTCTTCCTTTCCCTCTGACAACTTTTGGACTCTTGACTTGTTGTGAGCTACCAATGGCAGTTGTATCTAGCGTCTCCAAACCCCCTTCCAAAATTTTGCATTACAAAATTAAATAATGATATTATTTGTAGTTTCAGTAGTTTTGGTTATAATGAACTAACCAAAGGGGATGATATACTAAACAAGTCGTCACCTTCGAACGAACCTGATTCGGTGAAAGATATGGAGCGCTGGTTCTGACGATAACATTCAGTCATCTCATGTATCCTCTTCTTTGCATCTTCAAATTGCTCATTACAATCCACCGCATAATCTATCATCGTATAACACATATTCAAAAGGATAGAATATCTATTACCATTTGGCCTCTGATCCCCTTCGTCGTAGCTGCTTCGGATTATTGTGTATCTCCTTTTGATGTCCTTCCTCCACCGGTCTAAAATGTACCGGTCTGGCAATGATTTTATGCCGTTTGATTTGAATATCGCCAAAACATGTCTACATCGTATCCCCCTCATTTGAAATAACCCACATGAACATTTTGCATTGCAATCATCCACATTAAATTCCACTGAATATGTCAAGCTTTTTGTGAACTCCTGAATACGAACTTCATCTTCTACCAAATAACTCTTCAAAACACCATCTGACGTCAGTAGAGATGCCTCCAGATCAAGCACACCAATTACTTGTTGCTGAACTTCCTTGAATTTAGCGTTGGTGTATAACTCTTGAAATTTCTTTTCTATTAGAGATCTAGATACGCAGGGGATAGTGACACTAAAAGACTGGAATTCTGCCTGATTTTCATTCTCAATTTTCTTCTTAAGCGCACTGTCAAACTGATCAACAAACTCCTTCAAGTTTGTCTTCAAATGGACATAACCATCAAAAAAGGCATTCATACTCTCGCTGCATTGGGTTGTACTCATTCCAGCCCAAAAGGTCTCTTTTAGGAAAACCGGTACCCAATGATCACGCTCTGCATATAAACTATTCAACCACGCATTCTCATGTAACTCAAATGTGTTAATAAACTCGGCCCAACACTTTTCAAAGTCCTCAATAGATTGTGTGTCGTACACACATTTCATTAGTTCTGTTTTCAGCCCACTTTTGTACGCAGCATATGACCCAAGCTTCCCAGGGACTTTTTTCAGTATATGCCATAGGTAAAACCTATGTCGTGTTTCCGGAAAGACGAGTGCAATTGCATTTTTCATTGCTCTATCTTGATCAGTAATAATGGCCTTTGGAGCTATACCGTCCATACACTGCAACCAAGTTTTGAATAACCATGTAAAAGTCTCTGTGTCCTCACTAGAAATCAACCCAGCTCCCGAAAGAATCGACTGCCCGTGGTGATTTACACCAACAAATGGTGCAAAGGGCATCCCATACCTATTTGTCAGGTATGTGGTGTCATTCGACACCACATCACCAAAATATTGGTAGGCTGCCGACTACGTGGATCTGCCCAGAAAACATTCTTCAACCTACCGTCATCGTCCAAATCCATCAATGCAAAAAATCCGTTATTTTTGAACTACATCCTCATAAAATAATCTCGAAGTGGTCCAGCACCCCCTGCACTAAGTCGTAGATGTCGTGCTTTGTGGATGTAATTGCGACAATCCTTCTCCAAAAATGGGAGGTTCTCAAACCCACCTGCCCCTACGACAAGAGATCCTTAACTCTTATTCAGTCGGATGCCAGCTACGTCGTTTGTGTCTAGGACCCTTTTAATGGTCTCACTCACATCTCTATTACATCGAAAGAAGCGACTCTTTTTTGGGCTTAGTCCGTGATTATGTGTATTATAGACTGTTGTTAACCGCATCTTCCCCTCGACTCTTAAGGCATTAATCCTTGCCTTACAGTCCGTCTTTCCTGTTGGCCGAGGGTTGGCTACATTTAAACTCTTATTCCGGGCCTTTCCTCCCCGTGCACACCCAAGGGTGACATATTTGACACATTGATCTTCTGACCTCTCACTCCTTTGGGTCATCACCCCAAACCCGTTCTTTTTAGCATAATGCTTATAATAGCTCAACAAATCATCAAACGAATTAAACTCCATCCCCGACTTGGGCTCCTCAATGATATCATCACCATCTGATGATGGACCTACCTGTAGTGTACCGGTAGTGCCATCATCGATTTCCTGTTCATTTGATCTATCCGTGATATTCTCTTCATCAACTTTAGCGGAACTACATGGCTCTTTAGTTTCCAAACAATCGGGTGTATCTCGGTCACCAACTCTTGCACTCGTTGCGGAGCTTCTATTGATAATTGGCCTCAGAGGTCTCATCCCATATTGAAATGGGTAACCAACATTCTGCTTAAAAGAAAACAAGAAAACGTTTAAACTACTTTAAATAAAAATTATTAAATAACTACAAATCCATAACGATTCAAGTTGAAAAACCACCTGAATGTTGCTTGGAAATTGGTTGCCAGCTTGATATGGCATAAAAGTTGGTGACCATTCAGGCACTGGTCCAAAGTGTGCATGCAATTTGTATACTTTACTAAACCAGTTTCAAGAATTTCCTACCATAAAAATAATAATGATAATTAGAATGCGAAACTATAATACCAATAAGTTTTATATAGTCTCAAATAACATACTGAAGTGGGGGGATTTGAGCTAGATAGTGTACGGGAAGACGGGTGTTCTTCCCCTTTTCCCATGCCCTGTAAAAGTTGTTCAATATCCAAGGTTAGTCTTTGATAAGGTTTCAGGAAAATTATATCATGAATGACCAAGAGCGAGAGTGATGACTAATCTCCTTTGCTACTTCTATGAAAAAATAAATAAAACAATACTACATGAGATTTGTTTATATACTTTTAAAGAGCATAGAATACAAGATTACTATAGTTTTAAAGTGCAATAATAGCACATCAATAAAAATCCACCCTCTTTCATATTTCTAAACATTTCATAGCCAGCTCTTGGAACAAAAAATCAATTTTACATCAACTTATATATATCAAAAAAAAAAAAAAAACCACCACAATATTTAACAACTAAACCACAATAATTAAACCACAATATGGAACTAGAAAATTAATATTTTCAGCCAAAATATTTCTACATATTTAACTATATTTTCTTCCAAAATTTTTTTATTGTTAAGTAAATCAATAGAAACATGCCATCTTCATGAACAACCAAGGCAGTAGGGATTACTAAACTAACTACATACAACTAGAAACATATATTTAACAACAACTAACCCACAATAATTAAACCACAATATTTAACCTCAAAATTAATATTTTTAGCCAACAAATTTCTTCATATCTAACTGAATGCTGGGCAAAATTTTTATATTGTTAAGTAAATCAATACATGCTTTATTGTTTATCAATAACCGGTATTTATTTAAGCAAATGTAACTATTATTACAGATTGAAGAATGACTTGGGAGCTTACGGATCAAACTCATGCAGATGCCCCATGCAGATGACCCATGGACCTGACCCACCCACAGACCTGACCCACGAGATGGATGACCCGATATCTTGGCCCATGTACCTGGCCCAAATAGTGGCAACGACGCTAACCCAGACCGAGCCCACCACACTGACCCAAACCGAGCCCACCATACTGACCCAAACCGAGCCCACCACACTGACCCAACCCGATTCACAGCCTTGACTCACACCAACCAACGCCCGACCCACTTCGTTTCTGCACCCACACTAACGAACGGCCCACGCAGTGATGTCGTGAGCTGGAGCTGCTTCGATGGGAACCTCTCGCACCAATGGCTGTAAGAACAGAGCGGGAAATATGAAAACTGAAACCCATTCTGCGTTTTTGCCCTTTTTTTTTATATATTATTATCTGACGTGGCCTGACGCCATGTCAGCCGATTGCACCTCGCTTGAAATCGACGACTGTCTGTAGAACTATTGGGAAAGAAGTTATTAGGAAAATAAAAGCCCAATTCCGCACCCATGTAAAGAGCAAAGAATGGCTGGGAAAAGAAAAAATAGATACTCGGAGAATCTTAAGAAGATTGTTCAGGATAAGCCTTACTGAATATTATGGCATCGTATAAATCAATGTTGTTTTAGTTCTTCGTGCAGCATAAGATTGATAGATGTGGTGGTACTATCACCTTCAAGGGCATCTCTGAAATGGTCAGCATCAACTGGATTCATCATGTTGATGATTGATGCACCCAACAACAAAGTAAACGGGTCCAAGTGTTTGGGAGCTCACATGACCCGAATGTACGGTCAGGTTGGTTTAGCGACCCCGGTTGGCTCTGGTCAGATTGCAGGCCTAGAATGTGAGATCTTAGTTCCTCAATTCAGGTTAGAAATTATCTCTTGGGATTTAGCTTAGAAATCCACCGAAATGGCTATCGAAATCGCACTTCACTACCTATAGATTTTGACGTGTGTGAGTCATGCCGTCTCAAACCTCTGATGAAATTAAAGAGCGGCTTCATATATATTGACTTCTTATGCATTCCCTCACATTTCTTTAACCAGCTCCTCTTCGAAACTGTACATCTGAAAATAGCATAATAATTGCCCGCCAATTACAATTAGACATGTAGGGAAGTGGTCTAAATGCACAGTACTATAAAAACACACACCTGATTAAAACCCATAACAATAAAAGAGAAAACCAATTTACAGAGCTGGCACGTCTTCTCCCAATCCATTTGTTAAGAAATATATTTTCCCAGAAAATATAATTTGCCCTCCATTTTCAGCTCTTGACGACGAAGAATTCCTCTACTTTGGTTATTCAAGCCGCTAAAGGAAAGTGGCTTTTTATGGAATGCTTGTATTTTCGTATTTTTTTGTTTTCCCTACTACTTAGGCGAAATTTATCATGCCTCGTTGATTACTTTCGTGGATGAGGACATTTTTTTAATTCCTTGAATACAGATATAATTTCCTGTGTAAATTCTCAAATATTTTTGGTCAAAGGAAGCAGAACTTATTTCACTACTATATTTGACGTGTCTTGGAAACAGAAAATTTCAAACAATTCATTTTGGCTGGATTTTGCTTCCAATACGAATCCTGGGTTCTTCTCTTAAGCAATTCTACATAAAAGAACAAGAAACGGGAAAAATCTAGATTGTTAGTGCTAGTTGAACTTGTTGATCTCTTGTATTACTTGACCATGGGGCTAATGTTCTATTAGTTTATTAACTATAGAGTATTTGAAGCTGCAAAATCTCTAAATTCGTATCTTCCTAGAAATTTTTTGAGCTTAGTCTTTACCGTCTAGCCGTTTGGTCACAGTTCTTCAATGAAATTTGCTATCATGTTAGCGCGCTTAATGTATTAGTCGGAAGATATATTCTCCACAGAAATTTAATGTTCCAATTGTTTTATGATAAGGTGCCATCAGCTGTGGAATTTCATTAATATATTGAGCCCCCCGAGCTGTAGAGTTTTTTTGGCTTAACAAGCCGAAATGATGGCCTTGGCTACTTTTGTGAATGTGGTTCTAGGCACCCTTGCTTTCGCAATCTTCTGGGTGTTGGCAGTTTTCCCTACAATTCCTTTTCTACCAATTGGGAGGACTACCGGGTCCCTCCTGGGGGCCATGCTGATGGTTATATTCCGAATCATAACTCCAGATCAAGCATATGCTGCAATTGATCTCCCAGTACTTGGTCCCCTCTTTGGGACAATGCTTGTCAGTGTCTATCTCGAAAGGGCTGATATGTTCAGGTACTTGGGAAAGTTTCTCCCATCGAAGAGTAAAGGAGCGAAGGACTTAATTTTCTGAATTTGCCTGATTTCTACCATTTCAAGTGTGCTTTTCACTAATGATACCTCTTGCGTAGTTTTGACCGAGTTTGTTTTGAAAATTGCGAAGCAACATAATCTCCCACCTCATCCTTTCCTTCTTGCTCTGGCATATAGTGCGAATATTGGGTCTTCAGTAACTCCAACTGGCAACCCCCAAAACTTGGTCATAGCTGTTCAGAGTAAGATATCTTTTGGGAATTTTCTAATGGGCATTCTCCCTGCGATGCTATTGGGAGCTGTTGCCAACGGTGCAATTCTTATATGCATGTACTGGAGGTTGTTGAAGATTGAACTTGATTTATTGCAAGAGGCCACAATTTATTAAGTTGATAATTTACGAGAATTGTGAAAACTGAAAAATTTCTTTTCATTATACCTAGGTGTGTACCATCTAGTAAATCTGAATGGCCATAAATGTCATTAATTTAATTTCCAGAATTTTCTATTGGCTCTATATATTGATGTATTGAAACAATGGGTTTATTTTTTGAAGCAAAAAAGTGAGGCTTTTGAGGCATTCAAAAGGTTCAAAGCTTGTGTCGAAAAAGAAAGTGGCTATGAAATCAAATCTCTAAGAACCGATAAAGGTGGTGAGTTCACTTCCAACGAATTCAAGGTTTTTTGTGAGACACATGGAATTCATCGTCCCTAAACCGTTTCAAGATTGCCACAACAAAATGGAGTTGTTGAGAGGAAAAATAGAAAAATTCTCAATATGGCAAGGACCATGTTGAAAAGCAAGTCGATGTCAAAAGAGTTTTGGGCTGAAATGGTTGCATGTGCAGTTTACATCTCTAATCACTCACCTACCAAAAGTTTGAAGGATGTGACACCACAAGAAGCATGGAATGGATGGAAGCCAAATGTGTCACACTTGCAAGTTTTTGGGTCTATTGCCTATGTTCAACTTCCAGAGCAAGAGAGATCAAAGCTTGATGATCGAAGTAAGAAGGTTGTGTTTATCGGCTACAATGAGAAATCAAAAGGCTACAAGTTCTTCAATCCAAGCATCAACAAAGTCATTATTAGTAGAGATGTTGAATTTGAAGAAGATGCAACATGGGATTGGAGTACAAAAAATGAAACTGCTTATGATTTTCTTCCCTATTTTAATGAAGAAACTTGAACACAAGAAGTCCAAGATGAAATTGTATCTCCAATGACGTCAACATCATCCTCAATAGCATCATCATCATCTTCTCCATCATCTAGCTCAAGTGAGGGTCCTAAAAAATATCGAAGCCTTGAGGATCTTTATGAAGAAACTGAAAGGTTAGAAGATGAGAATTTGTTTTGTTTATACTCTAGAGATGAGCCTTTGAATTTTGAAGATCCTCAAGCCATTAGGAAGAAAGACACTTGGGAGCTAGCCTCACTTCCAAGTGGTAATCAAGTGGTTGGAGTCAAATGGGTCTATAAAGTCAAGAAGAATTCCAAGGGTGAAGTGGAAAGATATAAAGCAAGACTTGTTGTAAAGGGCTACAAGCAAAAGCATGGCATTGATTATCAAGAGGTTTTTGCTCCCATTGCTCGTTTAGAGACAATCTGACTACTACTATCACTTGCATCCCAAAATGGATGTTAAGTCCGCATTTTTGAATGGTTATCTTGAGGAAGAGATTTATATTGAACAACCTCCCGGTTTTGTTATTGAAGGTTATGAATATAAAGTGCTAATGCTTAAAAAGGCTTTATATGAATTAAAGCAAGCTCCAAGAGCTTGGAATAGCCGTCTTGATAAGTATTTTAAAGAGAATGGTTTCACTAGATGCATTCATGAATATGCACTCTATGTGAAAAAGGAACATGAAGATTTATTATTTGTTTGTGTCTATGTGGATGATCTTATATTCACAAGAAACAATCAAATGATGTTTGAGGGTTTTAAGAAGGCTATGGCTCAAGAGTTTGAGATGAGTGATATGGGACTCATGTCCTATTATTTGGGAATTGTTGTTAAGGAAATGAAGGATGGGATTTTCATTTCGCAAGAAGCCTATACAAAGGAAGTGCTAAAGAAGTTCAAGATGTTGGATTGCAATCTTGTTAACACGCTTATGGAGTGTGGAGTTAAACTTTCAAAACAGGAAAAAGGGCTACAAAAAGTTGATCCAACATTATTCAGAAGTCTTGTGGGAAGTTTGAGATATTTGACTTGTACTAGACCTGAAATTGTTTTTTCAGTTGAACTTGTGAGTCGCTTTATGGAAAATCCATCTGAAACACACATGAAGGTAGCCAAGAGGATCCTTCGTTATCTTAAAGGTACTCTTGATTATGGAATTTTTTACTCTACTTCAAATAAGTTCAAGTTAATGGGCTATTGTGACAGTGATTATGCTAGAGATATTGATGATAGGAAGAGTACTACTGGGTTTGTTTTTTTCTTGGGAAATAAATCAATTTCCTGGTGTTCTAAGAAACAACCCATAGTCACTCTTTCAACCTATGAAGCTGAGTACGTTGCTGTTACTACTTGTGCTTGTCATGCAATTTGGTTAAAAATATTGTCAAAGGAACTTCATTTTGAGCAAAGTAAAGCTACCAAGATCATGATGGACAATAAGTCAGCTATTGCTCTAGCAAAGAACCCAGTGTTTCATGATCGAAGCAAGCATATTGAGACAAAGTATCATTTTATTCGACAATGCATTGAGAATAGGTACGTGGAGGTAGAGTATGTGAAGTCACTTGACAAAGTTGCTGATATATTCACAAAGCCTCTCAAACATGATACATTTCAGAAGTTGAGGATGATGATCGGTGTTGGAAAGATGTCAAGTTTAAGGGGGAGTGTTGAAGATTAAACTTGATTTATTGCAAGAGGCCACAATTTATTAAGTTGATAATTGTCGAGATACGTGAAAACTGAAAAATTTCTTTTCATTATACCTAGGTGTGTACCGTCTAGTAAATCTGAATGGCCATAATTGTCATTAATTTAATTTCCAGAATTTTCTTTTGGTTCTATACATTGATGTACTGAAACAATGTTTGATGGAATGAGAAAAATAGAGTATTGACATACAGAGTGCTTCTTTCCTCTTCTTCTATTGTTTTATCTCTATTTTGATTCCAACAGAGGTTGCTATATATTCCAAAAGATGAAGAAGATGCAGCCATAGAAGTTGTCGTAGAGGATGACCTGAATTCTCATCGCTTTTCACCAGCCACCATGTCACATTTTACATCCTTGAATACTCAGGAATGGAAGTCTACAATGGAAGCTATAAATGTGCAAAGCCCTCCCAACATAAATGGGAACATGGACCATGTAACGCGCCGTACCCAGGAGGGTCGAAGAATTTCTACCTGTCACCAATAATCGGGTCTCCCAATACAAATAAATCCCCAAAGATTTCAAAATGGACAAAAATTCTTCTTTATCAACTTAATAAAATAAAACCCTCAATAAAGTCATCAAAATGAAAAGATCAATTAACATAAATCCTTGTCTCCACAATCTTCTAGTAACCTTAACATAATAGACTGGAATTTTAAATAAGTCTCAATAGATCCAAACGACATAAAGAACTCCAAATACTCAAATCAAATTCTTCTAAGTATATTGGTATCCTTAGGTATTCGGCTCTCTATCCATAGCAAGCCAAGTTCCAATTTCTAATCCCGACTCCTAGCTGGGTCATCAATATCATCTGAAAAATATTGTGAAGATAAGGTGTGAGTTATCAACAACTCAGTAAGTAACGAACATATACTAGTGTGCGAACATGAGCATTTACAGAATTCAAAATGTAGCACAAAGTAGTTTCACTTTCAGAATACAAAATTAGAACAGTGTAATAAAAAGAAATCAGAGCAAAAGTTTTAGAATAATATTCTTATTCAAGCCATTGATGAGAAGAACGAGCGGCGGTGACTCTAGTCTAAAGGTTGAAAGTGAACACTTGGCACAGGAGAATGAGAGCTAACCGTACGTGTACAAATAGAGGAAAGGATGGCCAAACAAAAACCCTAGTTATGAGATGGTGGCGGGCATTTAATGAGTAAACGGACGCGAACGTGTAGTGCTTGAGTCTGAAATTATTTTCACGAGCTAGGGCTCTATGACCCGAAATATTTAGCCCACGTCTTGGATCTTGTAAGGGGTTAAAGCATGGACTTTTTGCCTCAGTTTTGGACCTTGACTCAAACCAAAACAAATATACTCTCCCATAATCTTTCTAGTGAAGATCCACTTGGTCCATAAAAGTTTTTAAACCTAATTATCAAACTTATGATTATACTTCGCCAAAAAAATCTAAGGCCCGTACTCTCTTACAAAATTTTTTACTCACAGTTCCAAATGGGCTTTTTATACATATAAATCCAAAAATTTTATAAAGCAGGCTTGGCTGGGCCCAGGTGTTACATCCTCCTTGCCTTAAAAAAAAAAAAATCTTGTCCCCAAAATTTACAGTATCAAAAGTCACGTCTAATATACTAATCCTTCATATTTTTTTAAAAAATCCTAACTTTCTAATATTCCTCAACTCAGAAATCTCCAAAGTCCAACAGTCGATTTCTAATTTGTATTCGAGTCCAAACCTAAAAGTATGAATCTCAATTGTAAATTTACAAGCCAATAATAATAATAATAATAAAATAAAAAATTTCCCCTTTAACTAAAAGAGAACTCCCAAATTAATATTTAAAAAAATATATATCGGCATAATAGTACGACCAACCCTAATATCTCTTGCGAAGTTGCGATTCTGGAAGACAATAAGAAGCAGAAACAGAGGAATGCTAAAGCAGAAGCTATGCGACAGGTACGAAGGAAGAATGATCCAGAGAGAAGTGAGGATGCTCTTGGTTCCGATAATGCGAAGGTGGCAGAAAATCCTATGCTATCGGTGGTGGCTGTTGAACAGCACCACCGGTAGCCCTGAAAATTTTAGCTTGGAATGCCCGTGGGCTTGGGAACCCATGTGACATTCGTCACCTCTATGATTTGATGAAGAGGGAAGTGCCCGATGTATTGTTTCTTCAAGTAACTAGACTCAGTGTACGAGATGCTGAAAATTGTAAGTATAAACTTAGATTTTCGAATTGTTTAGCAGTGTGTGCAACTGGTAGAAAAGGGGGTATTGCTTTATATTAGGGAAGGGATGTAGTTCTTTCAATTGTTAACTACTCTTCATTTCATATTGATGTTGTAGTTAGTGATGATACAGTTGTTGGGGGACATTGGTTTATAACATCTATTTATGGGTTTCCTAAAACTCATTTGCGATATAGGACTTGGGCCCTCCTTAGGAGTCTTAGACGTTCGAATGGGGAGGCTTGGTTGGTTATGGGAGATTGTTCCACCATGAAAAACAGGGGGGAATTCCAAGCCGGAAAGTCAACTTGCTGCCTTTCGGGATGTTGTGGAGGATTGTGAGTTACGTGATTTGGGGTTCAATGGCCATAAATTTATGTGGTCAAATTGAAGAGAAGGTATTTCCTGTGTTAATGAACGTTTAGATAGGTTACTTGCCAATTCAACTTGGTGGAATTTTTATCCAAATGCAAAGGTTGTTCACGGGCTTGTGGCTTATTTAGATCACTTACCAATCTAGATAGAACTGGAGGGTGAAGCTAGATATGGATTAACAAGAAAAAACTCTTTCAGTTTGAGGAAATGTGGGTTGGAAATATTGAGTGCGAAGCCATCATTAAAGACCAATGGAGGATGGGTAATCCTCAATCAAGAATGGAGGATGTAGAGGGGATGATTCGGGAGAGTGGAGTGAAGTTACAGTTATGGAACAGAAACAATTTTGGGAATGTCCAGAAGAAGCTTCAACAAGCTAACTTGCAATTGAAATGTGTTTATGAGGATGTTTTTGGGCTTGATATTTCAGCTTTAAATGTTGCTAGAAAGGAGGTACAAACCTGGTTGGAGAGAGATGAAGTGATGTGGAGACAACGTTCTAACGTTTTATGGTTAAAAGAAAGGGATCAAAATTCACGATACTTCCATACGAAAGCATCTCAACGGAGGAAAAAGAATAGATTGAAAAGAATTCAGGATGAGCGGGGGCAGTGGCATGAGAGGACTAGTATGGATAACATAATTCTTGATTACTTTAGAGAGTTGTTTACTTCTTCAAGCCCGAATGATTCTCTAGAGTTTCCGAATGATTTAAGGGGAAGAGTCACTCCAAACATGAATGAAGATCTAAGAAGAGCATATACTGAAGAGGAGGTTAAGGAAGCATTGCAGCAGATGAATCCTTCCAAGGCTCCGGGCTCGGATGGCATGTCGCCAATTTTTTTCCAAAAATATTGGCATGTGGTGGGCGACTCAGTGACTGTGGCGGTATTGAATGCCCTCAATTCAGGTTCTTTTCCATCTTCTCTTAATCATATATTTATTTCTTTGATTCCAAAGAAAAAGTCTCCAACTAGAGTTACGGATTATAGGCCGATTAGTTTATGTAATGTGGCCTATAAATTGATTGCTAAAGTCATTGAAAATAGGTTGAAATTGGTGTTACCAAGTATTATTGGGGAATGCCAAAGTGCATTTGTGCCGGGGCGTTTAATAACTAATAATGTTCTTATAGCTTATGAATTAATTCATTACTTGAGGCTAAAAAGGACGGGCAAGCAGAGCTTTATGTCTTTGAAATTGGATATGAGTAAAGCATACGATCGGGTGGAGTGGGCTTTTTTGAAATCTATCATGGAGGTGTTGGGTTTTGATAATGAGTTTGTCAAGCTGATTATGTTGTGTGTTAGCTCGGTTTCCTTTTATGTGCTAATTAATTGTGAACCTAAGGGGCCTATTATCCCTTCTAGAGGACTTAGACAGGGGGATCCATTGTCCCCCTATGTTTTTCTCTTGTGCTCTTAGGGGTTAACCACTTTATTAAAGGAAGCTGGATTGAGGAAGCAACTTTCAGGAGTTAAAATTTGTAGAGGGGCTCCGAATCTCACCCACTTACTGTTTGCGGGTGATAGCTTGGTGTTTTGTAAGGCTGAGTTAGAAGAGAATAGGAGGGTTCAAGCAATTTTGGAAAAATATGAGGCAGTCTCTGGTCAGCAGATAAATAAAGAGAAAATAGCAATGGTTTTCAATGGAAATGTGCCAAGTGGAACCCGAGAAGAGATTAAAAACTTATGGGGTGATTCTGAAATTCAATAGTATGATAAGTATCTTGGGTTACTACCTTTAGTGGGAAGATCTAGAAACCGAGCTTTTCAATCCATTAAACAAAGAGTATGGCAGAAATTGCAAACTTGGAAAGAAAAGTTGCTTTCTCAAGGGGGTAAGGAAATTTTGTTAAAGGCAGTGGCGCTTTCTATTCCATCTTACTCTATGAGTTGTTTTCTTCTTCCATCAAGTTTATGTGATGATTTGGAGGCCATGATGGCTCGTTTTTGGTAGGGTCAAAAGGATAATGAGAGGAAAATACATTGGTTGAGTTGGAATAAAATGTGTGCTACTAAAGCTTGGGGAGGTTTGGGTTTCAAGAAGTTGAGAATTCACAATTTGGCTATGTTAGCTAAACAAGGGTGGAGGTTGCTCTAAGATGAGAATCTCATCTTTACTTCATAGGCTGCTAAAGTCTAAGTATTTTCCTTCTTCAAATTTTTTGATAGCTGGTTTATTTAGGTCTCCTTCTTATTCTTGGAGAGGGATTTGGGAGGCAAGAAAATGGGTAGTGGCTGGCTGCAGATGGAGGATTGGAGACGGAAATTCTGTTAATATTTGGCTTGATAAATGGATTCCAGGTCATAACTCTTTGGTGAAGAAAGGGGTTGAGATAAGAGAGGGAATCGAACTGGACTGTGTGAACACCTTATTTTTTGAAAACTCTAGATTATGGGACATGGAAAAACTTAGAGCTCTCTTTAATCCAAGAATAGTAATGGATATTTTGAAAATGACCTTTGGTGCTATGAATGGTGGAGATAAAAGGGTCTGGGACTTTGAAAGAAGTGGCTTATTTAGTGTCAAAAGCTGCTACCGATTCATCATGGACAGACAAGGGCCTCATTAAGCTAAATCATCAACTGCTAGTAACCATAGACTGGTTTGGAAACATATTTGGAAGATGCCGGTTCCTAATAAGATAAAAATATTTGCTTGGTGTGCTTGCAAGGATGGACTGCCTACAAAGACAAATTTATTATCAAAACATGTTCCTATAAATGGAATTTGTAGCTTTTGTAATGAAAAAGAAGAAGGAACTTTTCATGCTTTGGTGGGCTGTAAGTTATTGGAAGGATCTTGGCTGAAAGTATTACCTATACTGGTTACAGAAACTTATTCAAGTGTTATAGAAATAGCTCTCAAGTTTTGCAAGGCTAATCTTTGGGATAGTCTATCTATTTTCTTCATTGTGGCTTGGGGTTTTTGGTATAGGCGAAATAAACTTTTTCATGATCAAATTGCTATTCCTCCTCACAATGCAGCTAAGCATGCATTATCTTTGTTAAAGAATTATAAAGATGTGTACAAGAAGAATAGAATGTAGATGAAAGGCAAGTGCAAGATTTTTACAAATGGAAGATGCCTCAAGAATACTTTCTAAAGTTGAATGTAGATGGATCATTATGTGTAGAAGCTGGAAAAGCAGGAGCTAGAGCCATTCTGCGAGACAGCACAAGAAGAACATTGCTGGCAACATCCATACTAGAAGCGGTTGTTGATGAGGTTGAACACATTGAGTTACTAGCTATTCTCCGTGGATTGCAACTTTGTGCAGGTATGGGTATTCACCATATCCAAGTGGAAAGTGATTGCCTAATGATGATTGAAGCTTTAAATCAAGATAGTATGTCCAACTCTCTGTTTGGTGGGATTTATTATGAGATTGAACAGTTGTCTTCTTTATTTGGGGAATGTTTGTTCACACATGTTTATAGGGAAGCTAATATGGCTGCTCATTCACTAGCTCAATATGGTAGAAATGTTGAAAGTATCACCACGTGGTGGGATTGTATTCCAAACTTTTTATCTCAAACCTTATGGTTTGATTTATGTCTGTAATCTTCTCTTTGATTAATGAAGTTTGAAGTTTGAATACCAAAAAAAAAAAAATGCTGTAATATTAAGTCCTAGATAGAATCAATTCACAAATTCCTAAATCCTCGAAAAATCTACTTTCAACTGCAACTTTTTCCTAAATGTATGCTTCCATCATACATACTGACCAACCTAAACACCTATGGCTAAAGTCTCCAAGCTATTAATTATTGGGTCTAAAATCTTCCAAAGCCCATTTGCACAATTCTTACATGCTTGTAACTTCAGACTACGCACCCTTGTGCATTCCTATGCAACTTATGCCATTCATTGGAAAATCGCGCACATAACTTCTATCCCACTTCAAAATTCTAAGCTATAAAACTTGGAGTAAGACCCATTAAAAGACACACATGGTTAAGTCCCACTCCACTCAGAACAAAGCTATCAAGAAGGAAAATTGTAGAGTACCTGTGATCTCGTCATTGTCGTCCTCAGCATCTTCAGATGTCAGAGAAAACCTCGAGCCGGTCCTCCCATTCTATACTGATTGCTTCCTTGAATTGTTTGATGGGAACCCAAAGGTTTGTTAGGCTTCTTGTTGTCCGTCAGAAGCAAAGGGCAATCCTTGATAAGATGTTCGGTCTTACCTCATCGAAAACACGCCCCCATTTTCCTCTTACACTCTCCAGTGTGTGCATGATTACAAAACTTACAGAGGTTACTCGATTGGTTTCCTTGTGTTTGCTTTTGACCAAAGTTATTGCCTTCATTTTTCTTTTTCCATGGGCTTGGCCCATTGCAGATTGAGACCCCTGTGGCGGACTCCTATTCCTTTCCTCCAGCAATTCAGCGCATCTCTTCAGACTCTGCTCAACAATTGTGGCCTTATCCACTAATTCTGAAAAATTCTGAATCTGAAAGCCTACCACTTGCTTATAAATCCTATTGTCCAACCCTTCTTCAAACTTCCAAGTCTTCCTCTCCTCATTGGGGATTAGATATGAAGCAAAGTGTGACAGTTCAATGAATCTAGCTGCGTACTGGTGTACTGTCAAGGTGCCCTGAACCAAGTTAGCAAACTCCCTGGCCCTAGCATCTTTAACTGATCTTGGAAACAAACGGTCAATGAAGATCTGCTTGAAATGGGGCTAGCTAAAAACTTCTCTCCTATCTGCTTTCCAAATGGTTCTCTCTGAAATCCACCATTGCTTCGCCTCACCGAACGACTTAAAGGTGGTGTAAGATACCTTCTGTTCATCTGTGCAGTTTAAGACCCGAATTATCTCTTCTATATCCTGAACCCAATCCTCAACGAGGGTTGGCTCGCCTCTCCCATCAAATGAAGGGGGTGCATTTGGTTAAACTGTTCCACTGTACAGCCTCTTTCACTCCTGTCACAATTATGAACCAGAGGGTTCTACATGAGCTCCTCTATTAACTACTGCGCCGCAGCTTGAAGTACTTCAGCAGCACTTAGATTTTCTTCTTCTTCATTAGTAGTCCCGTTAAGATTATAAATATTTCGTACCCAATGACGAGGTGGTATCCTGGAAACTTGGATTTTTAATAAACATTTTAAAAGAAATTCATATAAACATAAGTGAACAGTTGTTCACACAACCGTAGTAACAAAAAGATAATAAAAAAAAATATCCAAACCTTAGACTTTAACAAAAAAAGAAAACGTCTGTAAGATCTACATTCAAAACCTCAAACCTGTCTTTCGGTCAAACTTATGTCAACTTCAAAATCTAAACCTTAAATCATATCCAAGTCATGTCCTACTGTCTACAGAATAAGCCTACAGGATCTAAAACCTTAAATGTCATGAAAATCAATTCTTAGAATCTGCAAAATCTAAATCCTCAAGTTTCTATACCTCCAATCTGAAATTACTTCTTAAAACCCACAAATATCTAAACCTCAAATATTATAGTCTGCAGAACCTCAAACTTGGCGCTGATACCAACTGTAATGCCCTGTACCCAAGAGGGTTGAAGAATTTCTACCTGTCACCAATAATCGGGTCTCCCAATACAAATAAATCTCCAAAGATTTCAAAATGGACAAAAATTCTTCTTTATCAACTTAATAAAATAAAACCCTCAATAAAGTCATCAAAATGAAAAGATCAATTAACATAAATCCTTGTCTCCAGAATCTTCTAGTAACCTTAACATAATTGACTGGAATTTTAAATAAGTCTCAATAGATCCAAATGGCTTAAAGAACTCCAAATACTCAAATCAAACTCTTCTAAGTATATTGGTATCCTTAGGTACTCGGCTCTCTATCCAAAGCAAGCCAAGTTCTAATTTCTAATCTCGGCTCCTAGCTGGGTCATCAATATCATCTTAAACATATTGTGAAGTTAAGGGGTGAGTTATCAACAACTCAGTAAGCAAAGAACATATACTAGTGTGCAAACATGAGCATTTACAGATTTCAAAATGCAGCTCAAAGTAGTTTCACTTTTAGAATACAAAATCAGAACAGTGTAATAAAAAGAAATCAGAGCAAAAGTTTTAGAAAAATATTCTTATTCAAAGTTCTTTTGACACAGCATAACTGAAATATCACATCAGAATAGAATTCCATGTTTAACCTCCGTGGTAGGGTTGTGCAAACCTTAGTGGCCAACTGAGCAGAAACAGAATGTGAATCTTTCCCTTATTATTCTTAGAGCTCTGAGTGTGCACACACGAAAGACCACGCAGAAAACCACTTTGTTTCCAAAGTGGGTGCACCAGAAGCAGAAAAGTTGGTACCAACCCGAACAAAGACCACAATTTTACACTCGTGGTAAGGTCAGAATGGAACAGAAATAGAAATAGAATGTTATGCTAGAGGTTTTCACAAATCACATTATATCATATCATAGTACAGAACATCTTTAGAATAGAATAAAAATCATATCACAAACAAAATTTTTGCACAAAATTTCATATTTGCTCTCTTTTGCACATTTTAAAAACAAAATGCCAAAATAGCTCATGTCTACACCAGTCATGCTAGAAAATACTTTATTCTTAAATAGAATCTCATGAATAATGCAAAACAAATAACTGAGGTAGTTCAAATTTCTTTTCATAACAAAAACATGCATATTTTTCAAATATCAATATCAGCCCATTTTATTTTTATGCAAAATTATAGCATAGAAACCCTGCTTACTTGATTTTCTTAACTTTTCAGAATTTCTCCTCAATAGTACCAAACAAAAATCAATTGTCACTTATAAAATAATCACATAATTCTCATAATTTATGATCAAACACATATTTCAATACTTAAACCCGAAATGCTAAATTAACCTATTCTAAATCCTCAAAACCTAAAATCCTCATAATTCCTAAAATACCAACATTTCTTCAAAACCATCAATTATCCACTTCATATTCACTTGACCCAATTCTCACTTATTCACAAGGTTTATTTAAATGAAATTAAAAATCCAATCCGTTTAAGAAATGAAAATCATTGAAATAAAAAAAAAAAATTACCCGATCCAAAAATAATTTAGAGCCCGAACTCAACCAAAAAATATTTTACATCAAAATCACTTAATGAAACACACTAATATATATATATATATAATAGAACCAAGTAAACAAAAAAAAAAAAACCCACTTAAATAAATCCTTAAAACACCATGTTTTAAAACTGAGGAAAAAATTGTAATTTTAGAAAACTAAACCTTCGTACCACACGTAAAGGACCAACGTAAAAACACATCAAATACTTCAAGAGGCCATACAGAAAGGGTTATACTGCAAAGTTTAAAGGGCATTCTTGATATATACTTACGTAAAACTAAACCACTCAAAACATATGGTTTGCATCGAAACTTAAATAAAACCTTGAGTTTTATAGTGAGCTTTAATGGTAAACAAGTACTTATAATCTACACTTTCACAAACCTAAAGGCCTAAGCACCATAACACAATACAAGACAAAAAGCTAGAATAAAAGTTGGTGCGGCTGCTTACAGAGAAGAAGGAAACTGGAGGCTGGAGGCTGGGCTGCTGCGGTTGCACAAAGATGTGAAACAAAACCTGTCCTGAAGAGAAACTGAGAGAGAGATCGGCTATCGATCACTGCAGAGGAAGTGTGTGATGAGTGAGAGGGAGAGCATGAGAGAAACAGAGAGAGAGCTCGGTGTGAGAGAGAATGAAGCTCACCGTGAGCTAGAGGTGGTGTGCGGTGGACCAACGGTTGGGCGAAGGTTGATGATGATGAGCTCGACGGCTAGCCAGTGATGCTAAAAGCGGTTGAGACAACCTGCGTGGAGGAGCTGAGACAACCGGTGTGAAGGAGTTGGTGTAAGTGGACTGCTCTGTTTTTGGTTGCTAAAACAGGGGACAACAGTTGGGTGGTTTTCCATTAGATGGGTGGCTCTCGATGGGGTTAACGGTGGCTGGGATGCATGGGGATTGGATTTCTAACACAGCAACACCACGGACGTGCCACCAGTCGTTCCGCACAGGCCTTGCTAGCTGCAATGGAGTGGAGGTCTCGGTTTCACCTTCATTGATGAGAAGAACGAGCGGCGGTGACTCTAGTCTAAAGGTTGAAAGTGAACACTAGGCACAGGAGAATGAGCGCTAACCATACGTGTACAAATAGAGTAAAGGATGGCCAGACAAAAACCCTAGTTATGAGAGGGTGGCGGGCATGCAATGAGTAAACAGATGCGAACGTGTAGAGCGTGAGTCTGAAATTATTTTCACGGGTTGGGGCTCTATGACCCGAAATATTTGGCCCACGTCTTGGATCTTGTATGGGGTTAAAGCATGGACTTTTTGCCTCGGTTTTGGACCTTGACTCAACCTAAAAACAAATATACTCTCCCATAATCTTTCGAGTGAAGATCCACTTGGTCCATTAAAAGTTTTTAAATTTAATTATCAAACTTACTAAAAAAAAAAATTATACTCTGCCAAAAAATATCTAAGATCCGTACTCTCTTACAAAAATTTTTACTCACAATTTCAAATGGGCTTTTTATACATATAAATCAAAAGAATTTATAAAGCGGGCTTGTCTGGGCCAGGTGTTACAAACCATGCTGGGACCACTAGAAACCGATTAACTTCCAATGAGAGTGATATCCACAGTGTCCATAGTGATATGTTGGAGTTTGCGAAAAATTCTAATGCATCAAAAGAAGTGGCAAATGATGCATCTTCTAAGGAAAGGGAAGAAACCACTACTTCACACAATGCTGCATCATTGGAGAGACTAATATTCGCACTTTCTGTATAGTCTTCAAATGGAAAAGGAAGATTTCACCTTGAGATGGAAAAGGATGTTTTCGAAGTCATGTGTTTACCTTGTCACGACAAGGATGTTGATTGCTTTCCTTATGGGTCTGAATATGTCATGGATTGCTTTCCTTACTGCTACAGTTGCTCTCGTGGTTCTTGATTTCAAGGATGCCAGGTCATGCCATGAAAAGGTATAATTTGTTAACATGATGCTCTTTCTTCTTATTATTTTTTCCTTCAACTATTGGTAGAACTTGAAAATATTAGAGCATACCTTGTAGTAGATATGGAACGTGGATTGCTTGTTCAAGAGTTATATCTAAAGTCTATTTCTGTTCATTGCCAGATCTCCTATTTGCTTTTTATTTTCTTTTGCCGAATTTTTATCATAGTTGATGGCTTCAACAAAACTAGCATCCCAAGTACTTTATGGGACTTAATGGAGCCCTATGCACAAATTGATCGAGTTTGTGGGATAGTAGGCCGGGCCATTATTATACTTATCTTGTCAAATTTGGCTTCAATCATACCAATTGGTATGCTGTTGGATTTCTTCCATGTATTTTGTGTTATCCATTTCATCAGTGAACCCTAGAAACCACGTGAAATTAAACTAAACCGCATGGATCAATACAAGAATTTACCCTTTTCTTTACATTCTTAGTGTTTTCAATTGTTCCCATACTCCCTTTTAAATGCTTGAGATTTTCACATGCATGTTCAAATCTCACTCAAGTTGAGAGTGTACCATCATTCTTCTAAGCTGACCTTTCTATCTAAAAATGTTTGTTAACTTCCACTGTTACACAATCTAGCACCTTCTTAATTATTTCTAAAGACTTGAATAATCTATTTAATTATATAAAAGCGAAGTTAAAAACTCGCTTACTTGGCATTTGTATTGTATAAATCGGCATAAAGCTATTTATTTGCACTTAGAGATAAGCATTCCAACAAGGGGAGAGATTCGGCCAGTCCAAACTGGAGAAACCAACCGAACTAGCCATTTTTGGACAAAACCCGATTGGACCGAATTGATCTGGTCCGGTTCAGTCCAAATTATGTAGAACCAAATTCATTTGGTCCTGTCCATGGTCCAAGGTTTTTCACCCCAGATTGAATTGAATAAAAGTTTAAAAATATATATATATATATATTTTATTACTTATATAAATAATTGTATATAATTAATTATAAATATATTACAATATTGCATAAGTATTATATTCTTTAATGTATAACTAAAATATGTAGTACTAGTATATATTAATATATTAACATATTATAAGAGTAGTAGTATAAATTATAGTATGTGTATAAATTTATAGCATAGTTGACGTAATATGTTAGTATTAAATCACTATAACTATATAGAGTATTTTTTAATATAGTATTACCAATTTATTACTAACATAATTTAGATCAATGTATATTAGTAATACTACTAGTATAGTTAGTTGTTATAGTATTAGTATTAAGTCTATAACTATATATATTTAGATCAATGTATTATTATATTTTTTAATGTATAACTATAATATATAATACTAATATATATTAATAATTGTATAATTTATTATGAAATTTTTATTTAATCAGTCGCTTAATTTTAATTTAGTACTTTAAATAAAATTTGTTTTATCAATCGATTAAAAAAAGTAAAAAGAAGGTTGGACCGAATGGACCGACTAAACCGGACGATCCCAAATGGGACCAGACCAGTCTAGTCCTTAGGCTGTTTTGTTCGATCCAGGGTTGGAAAACCCTAGACCGAGTTGGTCTGGTCCGGTCCACAAAACCTACTGAGATTGGACCAAACTCTCCCCCAATTCCAACTGAAAAATGGGACAAGATCGACAAAATAGTTGTTTATTTTCATCCGTGTTTCAACAGTATATTGTTCCCATGAAAAATTGTATTTACTTCCTTACAACGTACGTTTCGGCCAAAAATTGAAGTATCACAAAGACATTTCGACCAAAACTCAAAGCATCGCAATTTTTTCTTCCTTGCAATGTTTCATGCTTCAATGATATAAAATGGACCCGAGATATATGTTGCCCAGATGACTAACACAAGAGGGGGGTGAATTGAGTTGTATTTAAAAAAATAACAATTATAAATCAAATATACAATATAAAATATAAACAAAATATGAAACATAAATAAATATAAAGAGTAAGAGTAAGAGAGAAGCAAACTCAGTATGTTAACGAGGTTTGGCCCCACTGCCTACGTCCTCGCCTCAAGTTACCCATTGAGGATTCTCGAATTCACTATTCAACCTCCTTCAAGTGGAGATAAAAACTTATTACACCTTTGAACAACACCGCTATAAAGGATCCGTGTAAAACACCCTCTACACTTGCAATCACCTCACACGTGGTGATTCAACTATTCCCTGTGTAGAACACTTTCTACACGCACAAGGGTTATACACACACTTTTACTGATACAAGAATTGATAGTGGGTAGGTTATCAGAAAACACTCCTCAATGAGTGAAATAAGAACATTACAAGCACAAACTATATCTCTCAAAATGAACAAGGGTTAAGGCTCAATGCTTAGAGAAGAGAGAATGAAAGCTTTGAATGAATGTTGTATGCTCTTGGTGTTGTGAATGTGAAGCTCTCAAATGATCTATTTATAGGCATATGAGACTTCATATTCAAATTTAAAAAGATTCACATGTCAAAGACATCATCATTTACTTTCAAAAATTTCAAACCTAATCTTTTTACTTTTTGCATGTGACAAAATGAGCAAACTTTACTTTTCAAAATTTTTAAACAAAGACATCTTCTTTTTGCATAAGTCAAGAAAAACATCAATCACTTTTCAAAATATTCAAATAAAACATGCACATATGAAAGATGACAATCAATCATCTTTAATATTTTCAAAATTCAAACATTTAATCATGTCATGCACATGTGAAAGATGACAATCAATTATCTTTCAAAATTTTCAAAATATTCATGCACATGTGGAAAATGTATTTTAATGCTTTATGATAAAATATTAATTTTTGAGCCTTAATCCTAATTTAGAATTTTTAGGAGATTTACAATATTACTCTATGATTTTAATGTGAACTTGTTTACTTCTTGCTCATGCTTGGTTTCTTGATGTGCTTGACTCCATTGTGTGGACAACTTGAGCTTGAGACTCCTTCATTCTTTGAATTAATTTGTTATCATCAAAATCTATGTGTAGATATATAATTATACAAAACTTGAAACCTTAGGTTCAATAATATAAAATGGTCCCGATTTCTGCATTTTCAAACAGCCCATGGTAAAACTATCCGGAAGCCATGTCGACAAAATTCTCTTGATCATCATTTCTTTCTTACCGTTGAAACAGGCCGCAAGAACTTGTGTTCTATCCAAGCATTAGCATCATATATGGCATGAAACAAAGAACATAGGCTTTGATGAGAAGTTCTTTGTTGGAGTTGGTGAATCCTATGAAAGTCAACAAAAACTCAAGCAAATTTTCGTAGATTTTGCAAGACAATGGATGGAGAACTATATTAAAAAAACTAATATAGATAAGTTTCGGCTCTCATATCGAGTCTTCATCAGTGATGGATTTCGAATTTCAAATGTCGAAATGGTTCCTCCTATCTCTATATCTTCCCTTCTGCCAACTTCTCAAAATACAGTCCATCTTTCCAAAAATCAAATAGAGAACTCGACAGAGCCTAACACAGAAAAATGGAGAAATCCAGCAAGGCCACCTTAGCTATCTCTCTTCAAATTGAAACACTTACCTCGCCGCCATCGGAAGACACCCAAAAGGTGCTGAAGGTGAGTTTTCAAAAGGAGAGTCAGAAGACCATTTGAGCAACCCAGAAAGCTCCGGCCCAGTCACCACCATTGCACTCTGATATTCTCTCAGTAAAATCACATCGAATCCTCTTTCTTTTCTCCATTGTTCTTGCGCCTAACAAAGCCTAAATTTATTTTTTGCTGCATAGAAGCCTTTGTCGTGGCCTGTAGCCTCACTTCTCAGTCCAGCCACCAATTTCGTCACAATCTCTCCTTCCCCTCGGTGAGTAAGTGAATATCTGTTTTTTCCCTCTCGGCACCGAACCCCTTTTACTTGAAAGTTGTTTTCTTCTCTAATGTGAGATATGTAGCTGTAATTGTTAAGTCAAATCATGTTATTTTCCCTATAGCCTCCCTCTATAAAGCATAAACGAAGTCAGATTTGCTTTTGTCAATTCCGTAGTCTCCCTCTGTAAATCATAATAGTTTAGATTTGCTTCTTAATGGCTAAATTACGTTCCAAATCTTTTTGTTTTTTCAGAAGTGAATACTTTATTCTTTTAAGATTGATTTTCCTTACTTTTACGTGAGACACATGTAGAGTTAAAATTATTACATAAAAAACCATCTAACCTTTCCAGTAAAACATAACCCACGTACCAATTTAAAGACCCTTATTATATTATTTCTCTTGAATTATAAATCATGACAAGTGATTGCTTTTTAAGATTTGGGCTTGATTTGAATTTGTTTTAGTTTGGATTATGTATTTATGAGAATGGCACTTATATTCTATGGCAGTTAAAATATATTACTAAGTATTGATTTATAATTATATTACAGTAATAAATTACAAAGGATTTGGTTTAAGCATGATTAATTCTATTTATGAACCGGCATTCTGCTAACTAAGTTATAATTTGAAAATGAAAGAATATTTAAATAATATTATTATTAGTTTTATATAAAAAGCTTAAAACTTTTTAAATTATTATCTATAATATGTATTTACTTGAATAAAATATTATGCCATGTTTTTCTAAAAATTTAGTGAAGTTTGATACTTAGTTAGTGACACGTATGCTAAAAAATTTAGTGACAAAGAGATCATGTTTAAACATATTAATTGTTTAGTGACGTTTGATCAATTGTTATTAATTATTAATTTTAAATAGTTTTAATCGCGATTATGTATAGTGCATATTTAAACATAGATCTAGAAAAATCCACATCTATAACTATCTATGTATTGCGCGGGATACATGCTCGTTGCAATAATGGTTAGATCCCTCATGGAGGTTTGTCTCTCAATCATAGCATAGGGTCTCCGAGACAAAGTGCCAACAAATCTTGGGGATGCACAGAGTCTCAACAAGGAATTTCTCATCTGTTACCTTGTCAGAGATTTTGAGGTTGTTGATGCATTGACCACAATCCATGAATTCCTCTAAGTCAAAGACACGCTTGAAACTCCAGAATTTCTCTTGCAATGTGTGATTTACTCCTTTTAGTTGCCACTCGTAAGCTCCTCCGTGCATTTGATGGTGATGTAAGTTGCATCACATATCCAAAACCCACAGGCACGTAATATCAAAAATAAATAATCACAAAAGAAGCAAGGGTTATTTTTACCACATTGATTGTGAGGATATTTTTCATCAATAATTTGGTCTTGATTGTATACGTTTTTCGTGGTTTAAACTGCATCTCTAGTGGGAACTTGCTTAGAGCTCTTTCACATAAAAGTATCTAGGTTGCTTTTAAAACTTATCAAGGGATTTCAAGTCTGGAACATTGCTGCTATATATTTCTTGATTTGAATTTTAACAAAACACGATTCATTTGAGCTCTTAAGTATTTTACTCGTACAAAAACATTGCCTTTTGAATGCACATAGCAACTTATACTCAATTATTTCAAAACCAAATTAATAAAACTTAAAAACTCATCCAAGAATTTTTGTAAGAAAATAAATTTTACTTGTACTTTATTGAAGTCACTTTGGAATACAAACAAAATTGAAATAATTCTTTAAAAAACTTTATATCCAACTGAATTGACTGATGAGTTGGGTGATACGTTTTAAACTTGGTATTCTATGTTATTTGTTTTGCATGTTCTAAAGATTCATAGTAATGATGAGTTCCTTCCATTTGGGGAAAAATCTCTATACCATTGATTTATGATTACATGGCTTTATTTTATTTTTTTTAAGAAGAGGATGGTATCCCAAGTTTATTGAATGCCCTCACTTGGGGCGAACGAAAACCGTGGTTACAAACCAAACATTTGGAGGTTACAAATAATTCAATAAGATCCAAACCCAGGCCTCAAAATCATAAAACCATAAAACCTCAATACAAACTAGACTAGAATAACCAAGAGAAAAAAACTACAATGAAAGCATAAGAGACACAACGAACCTGCAAAACAAAGTTAGCCCAGGCAAGAAATAAAACAATATAAAACCCAACTACAAAATCCAAAAGCAATAAAAACATCAAATAAAAAATTAGCTACATTAGCAGCAACGTAAAGAAGGAAGACCCAGCTTATCCAAGCGAATTAAACCTCTCAATAACCTCAGCACTTCCCCCCCAATCACTTGCCACTCCATACAATGACCCTTCGCACCATACTTTACTAGCCAATCTCTAGCTTTATTCCCCTCTCTGAAGACATGACGCACAGAACAAACTAGTGAATCCATGAGACCAATAATCTCCTCCCCAAAATCTTCCAGATACCAAACCCCACATCTCCGTTGCTTTCACCACGACGCCACCACTTGAGAGTCAAGTTCAATTTCCACAAAACCAATCCTCTGAGTTTTACAAGCGTTAAGAACATACAAAAGAGCTAATAACTCCGCATGATTATTTGAACCAACTCCTAGAGGAGAAGCAAAAGCATGAACTAAATTACCTTGAGCATCTATGATAATACCATTTGCCCCAAACTACCCAGGATTCCCAAAACTGCTACCATTTGTATTTAACTTAAACCATCCTTGAGAAGGTTTTTGCCAAGCCACCAATTTAGGATAGTGCCTTGAAGAAACTAAAGACGGAATAAGCAAATAGTGTAAAATCTGAGTATCATGCCTTGAACATTTAGTAACCTTGGGGATGTTATGGCAGGCTGAATGAATCCAATGATGAATGGATTGCCAAACCACACCGAAGAACTCAAGATGACCTTCCATACGAACTACACATCTACGATGTCAAAGACGTCAAGAAAGAAAAGAAGGAAGAAGCTCACTATTATCCCAATCTAAGAAGAAAAACAAGCACGACGAAACCATGTAGTTACCGTCTCTTTCCAAGTACCCCCGAGCGATAGGCTAAAAATAGCACCACAATAGCGCGCGCCAGACTCAAGCAGCAAATTCCCCTTCAAGAAAAACATGATTTTGATCCTCATAATTACCCTTAACACAGCAGTCACACCTAGAAACAATCGACACACCCACTCGACGAAGGCAATCATCAACACTGAAAGCATTGTTCCAAGCCTTCCACATAGAAACTGAAACCTTCAAAGGTAGCAAATTATGCCACATCCACGAATGCCAATCCATAGTGGAACCCCTTATATGAATTCAATCCCAAGCTGATTTAGTAGAAAACAACCACTATCATGTTTCATCCATATCAACACATCCAAACCTCCATTGCAAACTGTTAATGATTCAAGAATATCATCAACATTTTCATGCCCCACCAAATGAACAAACAAGTCCACATCCCATGCATTGATCAGTTTACAATCCATGACTTTAAGCCAAGGGCTACCCATATAAGGTTACACATGTGTGACCAAGCCACCCATTTTTTCTTACCTCTCCCATTAGCCTTGCTCCAAAAGAAAGTACTCATCAAGTGATGTAACTCTTTGAAGATAGATTGAGGAACCTATAAAATAGCAAACAAATGCAATGCCATGCTGAAAAGCACATGCCTAAGGAGAATCAGTTGACCTCCCGAAGAGAGAGGCTTCATCTTCCAACCACTGATTTTATGATGGACTTTGTTAACCATCTCCTCCAGATGAACTTGCTTAAGTCTCCCTAAAATAATAGGCACTCCTAAGTATTTGGATGGAAAAAAAGCTTTTGAATTGATCTTGTGCTACAATTTGTAAAAATCACCAAATCATCAGCATACATAAGATGGGAATCGTACCTCTAGCTTGAGAGAATTGACCAAACCTTTCCCCCATGACACTGTTCTTAAGAAGTCTAGAAAGAACCTTTTAAGGAATAATAAACAGGTAGGGAGAAAGAGGATCTCCTTGACGCAAGCCACAACCTCCTTGAAAAAAAAAACATTTAAAGGTTCCATTCATCATAATAGAGTACCAAGGAGACGAAATAGAAACCTGAATTAAATCACAAACCTGAGGAGAAAATCCAAAGCTACAAAGGACTCCAACAAGAAAGACTAATCAACCCAATCATATGCTTTAGCCATGTCCACTTTGAGGATAATATTGCCACCATGAGATTTTTTGTTAATAGAATGGACCATTTCCTAAGAGAGAGAAATATTTTAAAAGATGATATGCCCCGGGATGAAAGCTCCTTGCTCAAGAGAGATCATTTTGTGAAGGAGACTTGTCAATCGATTAATAATAGTTTTGGAGTAGATTTTATAGATCACGAAACAAAGGCTAATTGGCCTAAATTTATCAAGCTTGTAGGCACATCAACCTTTGGAATTAAAACAATGAAAGAGGCCGAATAGAATCTCGGCAACTACTTAGAGAGAAAAAATTATGAAATTGCTTCTCAGACATCTACTTTCACAATCTCCCAACAACTCTTAAAAAAACCTGCACCAAAACCATCAGGCCTCGGAGAACTATTTTTAGGAATAGGAGAAAGAGTAGCAAAGATCTCATCCATAGACGGTGTGCAACAAGTACGATCATTCTTCTCACCAAAAATAATTGATGAGATCAAATAAGAAATATCTAGAAGATCTCGAGGGGGGTCCTCCTGGAGAAAACCAGAGAAATAATCAACAACTCCTTGATGGATGGCTTTTGGCAAAACAAAAACAGCCCTATCCCTAGCTCTCATATCCGGATGCATTTCTGCCTCTTATTGGGTAAACAAACATGGAAAAATTTAGAGTTCCGATCACCATCCACCTTCCATTTTACCTTAGTCATCTTTGCCAATCGAGTATCCTCCCAACGTCTCCATGAAGACAGTTCCTCCGAAGTCAAGATTAACTCCCTATTGGCATCTTTATTCTAGTCATGTTGTAACCAGAATTCTAGCCTATCTACTTGCTTCTCAAGCTAAGCAATCTTGGCCATAGTCCAACCAAAAGTCACCTTATTCCATTCATGAAGAGCAACCCAAACCTATTATAATTTACTAGCAAGCTTCCACAAACCAATACCTGCAACAGGTGCCATCCAAGCCCATTGAACACAATTAAAAAAAGTCGGATGATCAACCCAAATCTACTAAAAATGAAATGAAGAATAACCATTTGAGAAAGGGTCAATAGTTAACTCAATATGCATCGGGCAACAATCTGACGTCGGTCTCTATAAGTATGAACAAACATCATTAGAGAAATGGGACAATAAAGTGGCATCAAGAAAAACACGATCAAGCTTAGCCCAGCTCTTGGGTAGCCCATGCTGAGAATTGCACCAGGTGTATTTGCTACCCCTAGTTTTCATTTCAATCAAACCACCTTGATCAATCCAACTATTAAACTCTTCGATAACAACCTGGGGTCTTGAACGACCACCCCTGCCAGCCTTTCTGAATCAAAGTGAATAATATTGAAGTTGCCTGCAAATAAACAAGGCTCAAACCCCAGACGGTGTGAGCTCAAAGCATCCCATAACTCTTGCCTTTTAATTTGATTACACTTTGCATAACTCTTGCCTTCATTCGACGTACCATTCTCAAAATTTAGAAATCTCATCAACCCTTGAGCTTTATCCCTCTAATATTCCATACAAAGATGGAACCAATCATAGAGCAAATTTAATGGCTCAGGTATGAACCTGAGAAGAGCTCTGGACCCTCTCAAACTGTTTTTTCGTATATTTTTTCTTAGCAACATCACCCTTGGCTTTTGTATGATAGTCTTATTCCTAGGGTAAAGCATCCGATGATAAGTCAAGTAAATGTAGATTGTCTCAGACTTGAGCTATTAAAAACAAGTGAATGTATAGAGTCTTTATTTTGGGTCTCTATTTTATAACATTTTCCTAAATAATACAATTTATGTCACCATCTTCCCTAGTGCTAAGAGTAGCCTTGTTTTCGTCCTCATCATCATATTGTATATCTTTATTTTGTTACACTTATATATGGTGGTCACTAACCCAAAACAAAATAAATGGAGTGGTCAGTATGTTTTATCTGCACAAGGCTAATGTGGGGACCTAACTTCTTCCATCCCTTTCGTAATGTAATCAATGGGATCATGTTGGCATTCACTCTTTCCAAAGGCATTTTCACGAACATGATATTACAATTATATCATTCATGACATTGACCTTCAATATTGGCCCATTTATTGATTTCTTTATTAAAAATGAAAAAACAAACCATCAAACGGACGTTGACCCTAAACTTTTTACAACATAGGCTGTATATAAGTCCATATTCTCATGAAATAAAATGTAATGAAATGGATTGTAAGCAAGAAGGATACAAGGACACTGAAAATCAAAGCTGCAACTGACAAAAAAATGCATGCAACAGCCAAAGCAGACCTAAAGAAACCTCACTACAAGGGATTGGACTTTTACCGGCGATTATAAATCGCTGGTAAATAGCCAAAAATCCCCGCCATATTTATATAGCAGCGAGTTGGAAATCGCTGCATCATCGCCGGTACTATTCAGCCACTTCGTAAATACCACGGCGGAAATAAAAAATCGCCGGCAAAAATAGTGTATTTAGCGGCGAGTTATAATTCGCTGGCATATAAATTCAAAAACTGAATATTATTTGCCAGCGACAATGAAATCGCTGCCAAATAATTTCCCAGCGATTATATAATCGCTGGGACATATGATTGGTTTGCTGGATAGATATGCCAGCGTTTTATAAATCGCTGACATATTATATGGCAGCGAGTATGTAATCGCTGGCATATAAATCCAAAACCTGAATATTATTTTCCAGCGACAATGAAATCGCTGCCAAATAATTTCCCAGTGATTATATAATCGCTGGGACATATGATTGGTTTGCTGGATAGATATGCCAGCGTTTTATAAATCGCTGACATATTATATGGCAGCGAGTATGTAATCGCTGGCATATAAATTCAAAACCTGAATATTATTTGCCAGCGACAATGAAATCGCTGCCAAATAATTTCCCAGCGATTATATAATCCCTGGGAAATATGATTGATTTAATGGGTACATATGCCAGGGTTTTATAAATCGCTGACATATCATATACCAGCGAGTATGTAATCGCCGTCAAATAATTCTTTTCTATACCATTGATTACTAAATCGCGGCCATATCTTATCCTAGCGACTTGTTAATCGCTGGAATATCTATTTTAAAACAGAAATTTTTGTCCCAGCAATTCAAAAGTCGCTGGGATATACTCTGGCCGCGATTTCTAAAACGCTGGCATACGGTTTTAATTTTTGAAACATATTTCCCAACGTCCTAAAAATCGCGGCCATAGAATATTGCAGTGACTTTTTAATCGCTGGGATAGAAATTTCTTTTTTAGATTTGATTTCCCAGCGATTATAAACTCTCTGGTGTATAATATTGCAGCGATATTTTAATCGCTGCCATATTATTTGCTGTTGTTAATATATTTAGCAGCGATTACGAAATCGCTGCTAAATAAATATGTGTGCTCGTCGCTTTTTATTTCATGGTCGTTTAAATTTTTTGACGGCGAGTTTTCAATCGCTGCGAAAACCAAAAAAGCAAATTTTTATATGCCATTATTCTTACTGGGTCTAACAAGACCCAATAAGAATAATGGGTCTCATTCATGCAATTATACCTGATTGACATTTTATATCTACATTTCATAAACATTTCCATATCTATTTAATTCAACAATTTCTGAATTGATCCAATTCAACAAAACTCATATATCAACTATCATTGGGTGGTGCACAAATACAAATCAGATATCCAAACAAGCTGAGCTATTAATTACATCATATCTAGTCATCACTATTATATATTTGATTTGAACACTCTACTATCACTAGATCAGACTTTTCATCGACAGTTTTTTCTTTGGGCATTTGCCTTTTATCAACAAAGGTGGCGAACACAGAAAACTGGTGTTATGAGCTCGCTTGCCCAAGTAGCTTGAATGGCCATATCACCACTATGATAATGAACTCTCCTGATCTATTGCATTAAGTCAGTACATCCGTATTTCCGCTGATCATGAAAACAGGTTTAACCCCATCAAAATATTAGAACTGGTTTACTTGAGAATCCTCAAAACTAACAATTTATAAGAAGAAAATAATACCTTACTTATCAAAAGATATATGTTAAGATCTTACCTTAGACTTTGTTTTAAGTGCATCCCGGCCCCATAATTGCTCCATGGTCGAATAAATCAAGGAATTGCTCAATTGCTATGCAGTTGGAAGATCTACCCCCATAGGTTGCATTTATACGCTTTACATCCCTTTAAAGCAGTCAACTTTTCAATCAGACCCCTTTCCGATATGTCCATCTCTCAAAAAGGTGCATATCGAGACAATTCTCTGTGCACCGCCACCTGTACCCCAAGACGTAAGTGCAACCTCAATATGATGGAAACATAAATATATCCGTCCTCAAAATATATACTACAATGTATTTAAGAGATGAAGTTCCAGCTCTTGTGATGTGTAACAACTCGTTTAAAATCATGTATATCAATTCACTTCAATTCTAACTGCATTTACTAATGACTTGCAAATTTTTGGTCTATGCAGTTCCTATGCCACCCTGCACTTTGTGATCTCTTGAGTGAGGAAGACTAGAAGGTTTGGTGCATGATTTGAAATATTTGTTAATTGGAATGATCATTCTGACATCAACTAGTGTTTTGGTCCTATAATTTTTAAATTAAATTTCAAAAATTAACAAAGATTTAGTTCTTTAATTTTCAGGCCACTGAAGACCAATGTTGGATACTAATTGTTAAGCAGCTACCTTGGAATATTTGCTCTTACAGTTTATTTATTTTCCTTCATTTAATACTTGATTAAACTCTTCAAGTACAATAGTCTCTAATAATGTGGAGGATTTCAAACATGTGAAGTCTGGGTACTCAATTACATTTGCTTAGCTGACCTTATCATTTTTCCTATTCTTTTGAGGTGCCAGTATAGAAATGTTTGTTGTGTATTCTGTGCCAATTCTGTTTACAGTATATTTAGCTTCTGCAGTCTAATAGTTTCTTAATGAGGAATTATAATGCATGAATGTTGAATTTTGGACTCCTACTTTTCAGAATATGAACAAAAATCCTTACTTTGAACAACCAAAGTTGTGTAGACATTAACATTCTCTCATGGTTGAGGAAGCAACCAAGATAGCCAATTCAGAAATCAAGTGGAAGGAGGGCAAGGTGATGGTTGCCCCCTTCATACCTTTGAAAAACTTAATTCTATTTTTTTACTTATGCCCCCACTCCCCCTGGCCCGCTTGAAAAATATCTTGAAGTATAAAATTTGTGAAGGCTGCTTCCAATGGAGTTGAAGATGTGAATATCAGGAACAATGGACCACTTTCTGTACAAGGTAATTTATCTAGCTATTCTTTACTTTCTTTCTTTCTTTCCTTATCTCCTGCATACTCTTTACTTTATTAAATGTAGCAAATTTAAGTCATGGAATGGTGTAGGTAACATTGATAAGGTTGCATGTATACAGTATGTTTTTGATGTGATTGTTTTTTGTGCTAACCATTAATTCGTAGGTCTCGGACATCATAACCAGTAATTCTAATTCCTTTTCCTTATCTCTAAAATTTAGTTAACTGCAAGTCTACTACATTAATTGCTGTTTCATTTTCTCATTCATTTCACCACAGAAGAACGGAAATTTATTGCACATCCAATGACATTAAACCAAAAACTCCAGCATCTCAAATTGAACCCTCTATAATTAGATGTACCCATGGTATTGAACTGTCATTTCAGACTCTCATGCTAATAGAATGCAATCTTCCAGTTATTTAAGGAGCATTTCAGTTTTGAAAATCGTCATATGTAAAGCTAGCCATGCACATATTTCTGCCAACCCATAAATTCATACCATATTCTATTAGAGAATGCTCGAAAATATCTTACCTTTCAAATAGAACCCCTTCTTCGCAAAGGTCCAGAACAATTACCTCATCCACCTGAAACACAGATAAATGCTTTACGTAATCATCTTTTGTCGATTAAACAAAAGCATCAATAGCAAAGTGTACAAGTTTTGCTAATATCCGTTCATCACTAGATTTCATTCCACGTCAAGAAGATCGGGCCTTTTCATCCTATTTTCCCAAAAATAGAAAGGACAAATGTAACTGCATGGCTAATGGCACCCTTTTCAGACATGGTTCATATTTTAATTCACATCACGGATTGTTTTTCTCAAACCCATTTAGCTCTTACACAAGAAGTTGAGATTTTGGTTCCTGGCCTTCCTATAAATGTGTATTTTCTCTTACAGAAAATTACAAGTCTATATAATAAAAGTAAATCCTTATTATTGAACTTTTCGTACGTATAATATATATGTATATAGGGCTAGCTCTAAATTCAAACCGCCTCAATTAATTACTCTATGATCATTTCTTATTTCTAATCTTCTTCATATATATATATATATATATCTTTTTCTATTGATCAATATAATTTCAGTCTCATGTATTGTTAATTATATCATTCAAGAACGTACTGTCCACGATTGATCAGGAAGAGCATTATTTAAAGAAAATGAGCTAAAATAATATAAGTAATTTGGAGCATTATTAATAAGTTCCATTTTCACTCGTTGGTGCCATATATGCACGTATGCGGTATGCACGTGGCACTGCTTTACGTTCGTAAGCAGTCATAATAGACGTATTCGCGTGGCCTGGGGCATTTAAACAATATATATGGCAACGTCTATTATTTCACACCAATTCCTCGTAAAAGCTTCTTACCTGAAGCACGCGTTAATTTCTATAAATATTGCAAACTGTAAAATAATCGATAGGTGCTCGATCACCATTCAAAGCTACATATATACCTTTCAATACACACACACATATATAAATGAATATGTATATGTATATATGTATGTATTTATGTATGAACGTATGTATAATTGTGGCTTGGACATTCTTACGATCCTACTTAGACTACATGAACATCACTTGTAATTATCTTGCTCCACATGAAATCTGTCATATATTATTTTGCAATCCGCATTAAGCATCATAGTACTCTTTGATTCTCACTTTAATTTTCTTTTCTTTTCAGTTAAGTTGTAGTACTGAAGGAGAATTTGACAATTTTATTTGGGCCTTTTTTTAACCAAATAAAATATATAGAAGGTTCATAAGATCATTTAAAACATGGTGATGAAGATTACGTAGTAATATTAATACTTGATCAAACTACGAAAACTCCTAAAATTTTCTTCCAACATTCAGTACTACTGTAGCTAAAATTGATTGAAAACGAAGCCATACCTATAATTATCAACATCTTGGTGTCCGTACAACGGTGACCGCCATCAGTATTCTCAGCATGGTGAGTCCGAACAATGATTGAGCTCCGGTGATGCACATTCGTCAATATCTGACATTGCAAAGACAAGCATGCAGATGCAGTAGTGGGATTGTTGGAATATAGATTATATATATGAGGAAAACTCGGAGACATTATGCATGCGAACGTTATATATCTGACTCAGCTTATAATGTTGTCTTCCAAGCGTAGAAGCTGTCAAAGTAATACAAGGGTAAGTCCCAAGATCGAATTCACAGGGACAAAGGGATTATCAAAGCGTTTGTGAGATTTTCTTTGTGTAAAAGATGTATCGATTATGAAGGATGAAAATTGATGTGGATCTATATTTTTAAAATTACCAAAACTAAGAGACTTAGAAAAAGTGTGTAGCAAATGAATTAAACTTGCAAGAAACAATAAAACAAACACTTGGGTTGGGTTTGAGATTCTTTTTATTTCGGATTCTAGGTAATTTCTCGATTAACAATCCAGTCAAGGAATTGATATTCAGAAGATAAAATTAAGCTCACGTTTTTGCAATATTTTCTCAAGAAATTCTCTAATTTACTAGCCAAATATATATTCATAATCAATCGAAAGAGGCCTTGATAAATTCAAGCTTTTGTTGTGCCTTACGTCAACAACAAAACAAGAGCAAGAGCCGCAATCTATTTTCCATTTGAATCCGACTAGTAATTTAGTGAAATCAATATTAAACAATAAAATATTGCATCAAACTAGAATCTAAAATAAATTAAATCTCATCCCACAACCCAAGCTTTAGAAATTAGTTACACATGATATTTTTAGTAACAAAAATAAATCTAAGTAGAACCATATCAAAAAAACTATAACAAGGTAATAAAATTGAAACTATAACAAGGAAATAAAATTGAAAATAAAACAAGGAAATAAAATTGAAACCATAACAAAGTAATAAACTTGAAACTAACAAGGTAATAAACTTGAAACTAACAAGGAAATAAAATTGAAAATAAAACAAGGAAATAAAATTGAAACCATAACAAGGAAATAAACTTGAAACTAACAAGGTAATAAACTTGAAACTAACAAGGAAATAAACTTCAAACTCACAAGGTAATAAACTTGAAACTAACAAGGAAATAAACTTGAAACTAACAAGGAAATAAAATTGAAAATAACAAGGAAATAAAATTGAAAATAACAAGGTAATAAACTTCAAACTCCCCCCCTTCGGCCTGCTGTCTTTCCTTCATATTATAGGTGTTGTCCGTGAGTTATATGAGTGGGAGGCTTGCATGTGCGTGTGAACTTTCTGCTTTGCTTTTCTTCCTTTTGCATGTGCATGTGTTGACTGCATGTTAGCCGTGTGAGTGTTTCATTTTCTGCTTCATGTCCTGCATGTGAGTTGAACTTTCTGCAAGTGCATGTGTCCATTTTCTGCAAGTGAGTTGAACTTTATGCATGTGTTCTCTTTATCCTCTGCATTTCTTTTTTTTGCTGTTGTTTTGCCGTGTATGAGTGGTTCTTGCATGTGCATGAGCTGTGTGCTACCCGAGTGGTTCATGTGTGCTGTCCACATTTTTTGCATGTGAAGTGGTTGCTGTACGTGGTTGCTGCATTGTTGATTTCTGCATGTGTTTCTTTCATTTTCTGCATGTGTGTATTCAACTTTCTGCATGTGTGAATTCAACTTTCTGCGTGTGTATTTTCTGCACTTTCTTGCATTTTCTGCATGCTATTTTGCTGTGTTGTTGTCCGTTGGTTTGAGCTGCATTTTCTGCATGTGTGAATTCAACTTTCTGCATGTGTATTTTCTGCACTTTCTTGCATTTTCTGCATGCTAATCTGCTTCATGTGCTGTCCAAGTGATGCTTGTGCTTAGTTCTCTTTATTTTTCTGCAAGTGTGGTGTCCCGAGTGATGGTGTGAGTGTGCTAGCTTCATTACAAACCTTTTTTAAGGGTAAAATATCATGATTTAACAATTGACTCCAGTTTATAATTTACTGCATAATTAAGTGTTCAATTCATTTTTTAGTTAAATAATTTAATCACTTTAACAACTTAATATTGCAGTTTTAGCACTTTATCAATATCTGAGAAGCATCTCTTATTTTAAGAGACATAATGTTGCCTGCTTGTTTACAATAATGATGCACGTTTTATCGGTTGATGCATTGTACACCAGATGTTGCATCTCTTAATTGAATGATACCATACAGTACTATATATTATAAATACTGATAGAATGGCCTCTAGCCTAACTAGATTTTAGTCTGTGTAATAATGATCTATGTGGGCTTATATATAGATCAGATCATGGATAGACTAGTAAAAGATTTCTTTCAAAATCAGGGTGAGTTTCTCTACTCAATTACTTGCAGTTTATATATATATAACTTTAGACAAAATAAAAAATGTGCTCTTGTTTGTCACATTTATTTCAGCTACGCATTATTGTTTAAACGAAAGAGATTATCATCGACATCATAAGGATTAGACGATCGAGACCACCGTTTTCCGTAAGGATCGATACTACTTAAATATAGTGTTCATTAAGGAAATTCACCTAAGGAATTACAATCATTATGGCTATACACCCCACCCCCGGGAACAAAAAACCCAAAACAACAACAATAAGTACCAGCCAAACACACACACATATAAATAAGTCTCCTAACTTTTGTCAATTGTTGTATACTTGGCCTATGCCTATTAATGGATGTGACCATAATCTTTAGGTGATTAAAGAGACGCATCAATAACAAGTGCCTATTAAACCAGTTTCTTATCTATATAAATTGTCACAATCTATTTTTTTCTTATCTATTTAAAAAGAAATAATCTATTTCTTTTTTAAGGTTTAAAAAAAGGGCTAGACCAACAAATATGCTATCACAAATATAGCTTGGTAACTAAATTCCATATTAAGGCGTTGAGCCATGGTTGTTGTGGTCAATTCGGCAAATTGAAGATTTGTATTTAGAGAGTGCTTACCTCTTGGTACTTGAAGTCTTTCGAGTTAGGAATGGCAAAGAGGCAGCGGCACCCTCGTATCAGATTGTCAGATATTCTGAAGCACTCGATGTGCTCAAAAACTCCTCAAAATAGACGACATCGGTCCGAGTCTTTCTTATCTCCCCACAGTTGACATCGTACGTTTTCTATATATATATTACTGCCCAGCTGTCAAATGACTTCCAAAAAAACCACCCAAACTGCCAAAAAACCATAGGACCCCCCCTATGGGTCGGGGGTCTCGTTACACTGAGTCTGTCGATATGACTCAGTGAATGACGGATGATCCTTAAAAAATTCTTGAAGCATTCTGTTAGTCGCAAGCTGATGCTCCCTAAGAGCCCGCATCTTTGTAATCATTGTATCCAGCCTGCTCTTATAGTCATCAGCATCTTTCTTGTGTCTTTCAATCTCACTTTGGTAGCATTGCATTCTAACTTGGTCATGTTGTCACGAGGACTCAGGGATGACCATCTCCCCCAGTCCTCGCGCATATCCAGGTCGATGGCCAAGGACCTCCCTAAAGACAGTCGCTGCTGCCTCATCACCACGTTGCTCTGGCTCTAGGCCATCCAATCTACCTTGCATCTCCTTCTGCACAAAGTCAAAACAATATTGGTTACCAATATAGGCATGTGCTATGTACGCATTTATTATTATCTTAAACAAACATAGATCCCTGGTTACGAATACTACTCACGTAAGCATCTTCTGTAGCATCAGTCACAAACTTATTCTTCTTCTTCAACCAGCGCGTCTCCTTATAGAAATCAACCAAATTTCCATTCTCCGCGCGCTACATTTGTGAGAATTACGTATAAGAATTCCTTTTAACCACTACCGGGGAGTCATATAATCATATCACAAGACGCCCATGGAAATTATTATTGGAAGGAATCTAACTCACCTTTTGCTCAAGTATTCGGACGAATGATTTGCGTCCTGATGTGTGATTAATTGCTTGCTTCTTTCAGTTCTCCCGGTTTTGAGCTGCTATTTTCTGCCATGCACATCAGGCATGTTAGCTATAATAACTATCTGTCTTTCCCACGACAATATGGTCACATATTAAATGAAAGATTTTATTGTTTAATTTGAGAAAGAGTATATATACCTTAAATGCATCGCTACCCCACCTCCCACACAGCTTGACCCATACAAGGGGGTCCACTAAGCTTGTCCCATGAGCCAACGCTTCTTCATGGCTTCCAAAGGATTCGTAAATCTTGTGTAAATCATGATGGAAGCTGTTGAAGCGCTTATGAAGTGCCTTTGTCACCATCAATCTGTGGTTTTCACGTTCCCAGTCGAACACGAAGTCAGCCTATAATGACAAAGCGAACTAGTATTAATGTGACGGTTATACTACTTAAACCACTTACAACTCATTAGATGAAAGTAATCAACCCAATAACTTACCCGAACGCGGTCAATGAGCTCCTCTTTCATGGCTTGTGGGACATCAGTCTAGCGAGCATGACTCATGTCACAATATTGTTTTACAATCCATGATACTCGTGTTGTGAACATTGATGCGTGTTCACAACACGGGGTAGTCTCACCATCGTTAATCTTTAAAAGCACTTTCCCGTACTTCCTCACCTTCTCAAACTCTATACATCTAGCGGGCCCACGAATGCGTTTTCTCTGTTGCTGCGTAACTTCGACCTCCGTGGGGGCACCCGCAACTATATATCAAAATTTGAACTAGATTAGTGTATGTCATTATAAAATCTCTTTACACTTATACACACATATAAACTGGTCAATGCATTCATATTGTAAAAACACACACCAGGTGGTGTTATACTGGAGTCTTCCAAGATTGCCTCTTCTCTAGCTGGCGATTGTTCCTGCAATGGTGAAGGTTCCCTAATAGGCGCAGGTGTGGGAATCGGGTTGGTTGGTGGTGGGGGACTTGGGGGCTGTGTCGAGTCATCCGACGAATTTTGATTACACTCCTCAGGGCTGTACACTGAGGAGATTTTTGCTCCCTGTGGTCATTTGTGGCGAGGCAAGTATGGTACATGGCGCCTAGCATGAACACCCCGGAGTCTCCCTCCGCCTCTAGAACTAGGTCCCTCTCGGTCACCTGCGTGTGTATGAGTTAATATCATTGTAATAAACGTCTATTACATTCCACAAAATAATCTCAAACTCACAGCCAACAATAGAAATAAGATCACTTATCTACCATTTTCTAATACTTCATGTGTAGCCTAACCCGTTTATTCATCAGCATGTGTATTTGGAAAGGAATAACTTATCGATCTAAATTATATACCTTGATAATTTATAGTACTCCTCATGCCTCCAACTTGAATGTTCGATTGCATGATAAATTGGTCGATAAGTTGAGAAAGCAATTCCTACCCAAACTTGGAATTTCCAGCCTTAATGCTACGTAGTAATGTTTTCCCCTCACCTGAGCAATTTGAGTCATATGAAACACATTAGAAGGCAAACAAATTTTCTGGAAATAAATATATGAAAACATAAATGATATGTTACTCACATAGTAGTTCAGTCCTAGCATATATAAATTATACGTAATGGTTTTACGAAATAAATAAAAAAATGAATTTTTTCGTAATGGTTTTAATATGTTGTATTTACCTTAATGAATATTTTCTGTCCTGTAAGTATTAATCTGACACATCCTCTTGGTCTGTGGATAGGTCCTCCTCATCTGAATATTCCCCCTCAGTATACGCATCTCTAGAACCAGAAGTAGTCATGTCATCATTAATAAACCCGAATGCATCTATGCGTTGACCATCCACATCCATGACTTCTCGTGCATCAATATGACTAGGTGGTATATCAAGCCTATCCAGAGGAGTTGACACTGGATCTGCATTATCGCACTGAACTGGTTCATAATAATTTGATGACTCACTTTCTTGATCGGCCTCATTAGGACTTGGCTCGCCATCATTAATATCTTCCAAAACCCTCGACACGGACGGAATGTTATATACATTTCTATTTGTATAGTTCTGCACAACACCCCAATTCCCTTTCGCCCTTAAATCTCTTATGTAGAAACATTGATCAGCCTGACTCGCCAACACGAATGGTTCATCCTTATACCACGTCCTGTCCATATTGACACTAATCATATGGTCATCCACCCGCGCCCCTCGTTTTCGATCACCAACGTCAAACCAATCACATTCAAATAGGTACACCCGACGCCACTCCATGTAGCTTAACTCGATGATATTTTTTAGACATCCGTAAAAGTCTACGTTATTTGTGGCCTCGTCCCCAGTTACCAACACCCCAGAATTTTGTGTACGGCGACACAGTTCACGATGCTTCGTATGAAACCTTTTTCCATTTATTATGCAAGCATCATATAATGCAACCTAATGGTCAGGCCCGCAAGCCAACGCATACAGATCAGCGGATACATCAAGTGGATTCTTGGTACGATGTTCCTGGATCTAAAAAAGTAATTGTTGAAAATGTGAACAAAATTATAAAAATCATCATTCCAAAACATGTCATCAAATCTATAATGTTTCAACGTAGATAAGGATCTCGTAGAACTTACACGGTGCTTGAACCAAGTTGGAAAGTCAGTTTGATGCGTGCGATCGATGCAATTTGGGTGATGCACCTTACATATCTTGTAGTGTTCCCTAGATTTGGCAATTGCATTGCAAACCAACAATGGCAACATGTTATTATTGCATATATAATCAAAGTAGTTAAATTTGAATGTAAGTAGATGTTGCAGTAAACACGTTTATGCTTACTGTATATAGGGTCCAATCTCCGAACAATTGTTGAGCACATACCAGATGGTTGCCTTAAAGCGTTTATCTTCTAATTGCACATTCGAAGCTATACCCAAAGTACGAACTTTTTGGTTAAAAATTTTGAATCCATCTATAGTTTCCTCTTCATCAGCATCAATATTGCGGTCTGCTCGATTGAACTTCGTCTCAACATCTTTGAGGTATATGGAGCAAAATGTCAGACATTCAGTGTGAATGTAGGTCTCAGCTATTGAACCTTCTGGTCGGGCTTTATTCTTAACATACCGCTTGAATTTTTTGAGATATCTCTCAAATGGGTACATCCACCTATATTGTACTGGTCCCCCAAGTATGGCCTCACGAGGCAAGTGGACAGCTAGGTGGATCATGATATCGAAAAAGGAGGGAGGGAATATCATCTCTAGTTTGCATAGAATGGTGACAATATCAGTTTGGAGCTGGGATAGGCGATTCACATCTAGTGTTCGAGCACACAACTCTTTGAAAAAAGTGCTAAGTTCAGTCAAAGCCAAGGCAACGTCACTTCTTAAAAAACCCCCCGCAGTGATTGGGAGTAGTCTTTGAAGGAAAACATGGCAGCCATGGGATTTCAACCCAGTGATTTTGCAATCACGTAGAGAAACACAACTCGAGATATTGGAAGAGAACCCGTCTGGAAATTTGATACAGGCCAGCCACTCACAAAATTTTTTCCTTTCATCTCCATGAAATGTGTACATAGCATTTGGCATTGTTACATGATCACTTTCATGCCTCAAATGTAATTCTTTTCTATAGTCCAATATCTCCAGGTCACACCTTGAATTGATATTATCCTTAGTTTTTCCTAAAGTGTTCATTAAAGTGAATAAGATATTTTCGGCAATATTCTTTTCAATATGCATAACATCTAAATTATGCCGCAGTCGAAGTGTTGACCAATAAGGTAACGTGAACAATATGCTACACTTTGTCCAGTTCAACTTTTCAGCAGTACGTTTTCTCTTACTATGAGATTTGCCAAACATTACATCCCCAATCATCTGCAATTGAGTTAGGATATCGTATCCTCCTATATCCCTTGGTGGCATGCGATGATCTTCTTTACCATTGAACAACCCTTTTCTCCTTCTCCACATGTGATCTGGCGATAAGAAACATCGGTGTCCCTTATAACAATGTTTTCGGCCATATTTCAACCAATTGGCGTCTGTGTCGGCATTACAAGACGAGCAAGCTAATTTTCCCTTTGTTGACCAGCCAGAGAGATTATCGTATGCAGGAAAGTCATTGATTGTCCACAAAAACGCAGCATGCAACCTAAACGTCTCCTTAGTTGAGGCATCATATGTAGGTACCCCATATTCCCAAAATTCAAGCAATTCATCGAGCAACGGCTGCAAGTAAACATCAATCTCATTCCCTGGTGACCTTAGGCCTGGAATAATCAAAGATGTTATAAAGAATTGGTCTTTCATGCATGACCATGGCGGCAAGTTATATGGGACAAGGATCACAGGCCAAATGCTATGAGGTTTAGCCAAGTTGTTGAACAGAGTGAAGCCGTCACTTGCTAGACCGAGCCTAACATTGTGAGGATCCGAAGCGAACCAACTATGATGTTCATCAAATTTCTGCCAACACTCAGAGTCAGCCGGATGTCTTATAATGGTATCTTCTATCGCCCGTTGGTCTTTATGCCATCTCATTTCACCTGCTATCTTCGCAGACATAAAGAGACGTTGCAATCTCGGTTTCAATGGAAAATGGCGCAACACTTTTTGAGGTATAACGCGTGATCCATGTGTATTTGGAATCCACCTCGAAGCCTTACATACAGGGCATTCATTAAGATCGGCATTTTCCTTCCAGAATAAGATGCAGTCGTTGGGGCATGCATGGATTTTGTGGTAATTGAATCCCAAACCGCGCTCCAAAGACTTTGACTCCTCATATGATTGTGGCAAAAGCGCATCAGGAAAGGAAGACCGCAACTGATCAATGAGCATGTCAAATGACTTAATTGACCATCCACCGACTGACTTGATATGTAATAACTTGACAATGAAGGAAAACTTTGTAAATTTAGTACACCCGTCAAAAAGAGGACGTCGGGCATCTTCCAATAGCTTCTCAAAAGTAGGTGGTGGTGAATCTGATGGTATTGGTGGCCTATTTGGCGCATCCATGTTGTCCTCAGGCACATCAACAAAGGTGCCTGACCGGATGTCATCCAACATATGTTGCATGTTATCGATGTAATCATCTTCTGGTAAAACCTCATCACCAGCATCATCGTCACTAACGTTCAATGTTGTCTCCTCCTCCCCATGAAATATCCACTGGGTGTAATTTGGATTAATCCCTTTGATAAACAAATGGGATTCCACCTCAAATATTGGTAGCCAGAGATTGTTAAGGCATGTACGACATGGACACCGAATGCGATCCCGTCCACCAGCATGGCTTCGTGCTTGTGTGAGGAAATTTTTAACCCCTTCAGCATATACAGGTGATAAAAGTCTATCGGCAACGTTCATCCAACTTTTGTCCATCTAAAAAAAATTTGAAGGGAAATAGAGTTAAATCAACCGAGGCCGTTTTCCCATAGAAAGTTGATGAAGTCACATGAGCTATTAGAATTGGCTGTAAAATGTGGAATACTAATATATGGTCAATGGATAGTATGGCCAAGGAAAAATGATGTATGAATAAGCAGTGTCCAATGCCGAAGTCAAAGAATGGTATGATCACAAACGTTGTTGATATAAATCGTATATTTGATACCTTATGGAAGAAGCACGTGTATCATAATTGAGTTCAGTTCATAGCTTGAAAGGTGGGCATGTTACAAATTTATTTTCATGAGTACACTATGAGTTAGTGGACTGAGTGATGTTGCACAGTTGTACGTTAGGGATCGAGTACTGGACAAGCTTGAAACCCGATGGTACTCCAACATTGATTGAGTGAACAAAATCACTTGTCATCATTTAGACACGTAAACTAACCCTTACGTTAGTGTTGACAGGAGAATAAATGTTTAAATTGAAGAACATTCATTTTCTTGTCAAACTAACTAATTCAGAGGTTAATGGTCATGTATGGCACAAGGATTTCATGGTTGTGTACATGTATATGTACCAGATGATAATCATCAGGGAATTGCGTAGATAAAAAGATAAATGGGTCATTGTTTATGAAATTATGTGGAAGAAAAATTTGAGTTCTTGGTTGTGGATAAGTTGTCATCTACATTAACGTGATGACAAACTCGGAAATGATGCTAACTACGTAGTCTCTAGTTGGCTTTATGGTAATTTATCGGTAATGGATACAAACCCCTATATAGTATAATGCACCAAATCTAGACATCATAAGATGGCACCAACATATATATGTGTATGTATATATATATGGGTATTTTCACATCTGTATATATATATATATATAGGCATACATGCCCTGGAAAGATAATAATGGTGCATATATAAGAAGTAGTCATGTGAAATATCCAAAGTGAAAGAAAAGCTAGAACAATAATTAAATCATACATTGAGGTATAGTCAATGTATGGTTTGACTAACTCGAAGAGCAAACAATGTAGATATCCAAAAAAAGGTCTACAATTCATTTCAACGTTCTATTTATTAAAAAAAGACTATCAGGATTTCAATAATGGGAAGTAGTATTATTGAAACTACTTCAAGTACAAGGAGTTGAAAACAATGATTGCATTCGTTACCTTCAAGGGCCAATGATGTCTGGTTCGGATCACCCCTGGCTGAAATGACGCCCCTAAACAAATATATCAACCCCAGTCAACGCATATTTAGATCAAAAGCAATCGATGTCCATCCTATTACTCTGCATTGGAAAATCCGAGTAATTTTCAGTTTCAAATCAATACCAGAATGGCAACACAAACAAAATCACATCAAGAAAAATGTATGCGAAAATAAATAGGTGTAATGGTTTTAATCACAAATTGAACTACATAAACTAAACTAAGGGCTGTCTAATGTGGAGCATATTGTCAAAAGAAATAAGAGATGTTTTGAAGATAAAGAACACTGTTTGGAAGACTATAGGGTTGGTTACTTGACTACTTTGGGTTTTTGGGCAAAAGGTAAGGTAATGGAAAATTGTGTAAATAATCTAAACGGTATTTTTTTATATTTTAGCAAACATAGTTTTAGTAGAAAATAACTAGCTAGCATAAAGTAGAATAATAGTAACTGCCAAGTTACTATTGCCTCGTTACACTTGATAGTTGATACTTCTCCAAATGAACAACTCAATAGCAAAAAGCATATTGATGTGCTAAGCAAGAGGGCACACGTAAACTTGGTGATTTCCCAAGAGAACAAGGTCATGAACAAAAGAACATAAAACATAAAGTCCAGCATTTAAAATCCAAAAAGAAGGTAAGTGGAAGGATCGCCATCCTAAAGAAAAAACATAACCAATACAAACTTAATCGAACAAACTAAAACCCATGTCATCATCGGACTCTTCAGCCGGCTCCTCCTTCTTCTCTTACTCCTTAGAAACAGCAGCCGGGCCAGCACTCGAATAAGCTAATGCAACGGGGGCCACAGCAATAGCAAACTTGCTAGGATCGTCCAGGTACTCCTGAGTATTCTCCGCCTGGGGGTGGGAATACTCAGTAGCGACAGCAATTGCTAGAGCATTGACTCGAAGGCATTGATGAACATATGTGGTGCAGAAGCTAGGGTTGGATTATGAGAGAGCCAGTGACAATGAGGTGACCATGGATACACCAATGGCAAACTTCTCAATAAGGCCATCCTCGGTAAGATTAAGCACCTCAGGGCTGAAGACTGAGCCATTATCATAAACATATAGGACAATAAGACCATAAGAGAATGGCCTTATTCCATGCTTTGCAAGCAGTCGCAGCCACAGAGGAGCCGACCTTGTCACCCTTCTTAATAAGCTCGACATGGGTAGGGAGCCATTTCAACAAGTACCCTTGTTAATCTTTGTTGGTATGTTAAGATAATGGAAGAAAGAGGGCTGTGAAGGGTCGAGGCCAGTGTTGCCGGGAGGGACAACAACATCAATTGGAGGAACCAGCCCAACACGAGCAAGTGCTCCAACCTTGTACTTGGCAACCTCCTTGCTGACCTCCTTCAAATCACCCTTTGTGAAAATCAGCCCCACATTGCCCACAAGAAGGGGAATGAGGTTGAGGAAGGCTTGATTGCTGGTATTCTCAGCATGGATCCGGACAGAGCGCTTCATCATGGTGTTCTTACCAATGAGCACCACGGAGTCGCCACATAGACCCCAGGCGAATGTTCTGTAGCTGGTTGGATCCGAGATTGTCGGCCGCCACCACCAAGATTTGAGTGTACTTGTCAAGCAGCTGGCACAACTTTGTGCCGTAAGCAACCTTCTTTTCCGTAGTCATGGTGGGTTTCATCGCAATATCTACGATGCTATGGGTTTTCAAATAAAACATAGAAATCGAACTATAGAGTTCTGACTCTAAGAAATATAGCAAAATCGAGGGCCAACACGAAGCTGAGGGCTCAGTCAAGGCTTTGTAGCGAAACAGCGCCTCCTCTTTAACCTCTCCTACCTGTACTAGGGTCGAGGGTTTGTTTAGGAGGACCTAGAGACGGAGGAGGTGAATGGAAGAATGCAGGAAAAAAATCTCTGAACCTGTTGTAGTTTTCTGGGTTGTTTTCATCTCTTATTTTGCGGAAAAATGTAGCTTTAATCTATGTATAGCTCCTCTATAAATCGGCTGATGCCTATTTCTTTGATAAAATGAGTACTTATAAAGAAAACAAAAACAAAACAACAAGGAAAAAAACAATAAATGTAATGAACAGTTAAGCTTTTTCTAGTACTGAAAAAGTGCACATGGAAAACTACCTAGCATTACTCTTATTTCCCATATGTTTTGCAGCAAATATATAGGTTGTCTAAGCAAGTATTGTGTCAAATGATTTGAAAACAGTGCAGCTGAATGTTTTGGGAATAGCATTATGTTGTTACATAATGCTATTTATATACTATCAATGTACTATGATTATTTGGGGTTGTACCATTCAGTTTTGGAATCTAATTTCATTCCAAGATACTAGATGTATGTAAGCTGAGGCATTTCTTCACATGATGTAGAATTTTTTTGCTGCCAAGAAAAAAAAAAGCAAAGGAGATCCAACTCATCAAACTATTTTAAATACTGAGTAAATATCGAGTCTGTAGAGATTACTCACCGTTTCATGGCAATTTTGGTTGGTGGGTCATAGAACAAGCTAAAAAATAGGTTTGAAGTCATATACTGTGGTTTATGATAAATCAAATTCTTCAAAAATAACTATGATTTTATTTGGCTGGAGTTAATTTGAAGGGGAAATTGTAATTAAATTATTGCTGGAATTTCACTTAATTAGCTTTGTTGGCTTGTACTGAAACCCAAACTTAAAAATCCTAACAAAGGACGATATAGGAAATCTGTTGTCCAAAAAGAGGAGAAGATTTTGGCACTTCATCTTAAAAGAACTCAATTAAGTGTTACCCAAACACTGAAGTCAACAAAATACTTATTCCTTCCAACTCATCTTGGAAGGAATGCAATTACATGGTGTACAATAATGTTTGTAGATGCTGATCATGTTTTAGATCTTGCTGTTGTCACAATATGTCTATATCTATATCTGTACAACAAATTTCCTTTCCTTTCCCCCATCTAAATTATTTTTAAGTGATGAGAAGAGGCTAAGATCAAGCAATCCAAAGTAGTGCAAGTACTCTGTAAGCCACCCAACAATACTGGTCATTCTATTTCAGCAAAGACACAAATGGATCATGCAATAGACAGAAACATCTATCAAAAAATCAAGGAACTCACGTACTGGTAACTATGGAAACAAAACCCAGCCAAGGCTGTGATCTCACACCTGGTTTAATGACAAGCCTAACAGTTTATTTTCCTAGGAAAAAGAAGATAAACTACGTAATAAGTAATTTGATATCTATTTTACAATCAATCAATGTGATAGTGCAACATAAAAACTAGTAATTTTTTATTTTTCTTAAGACAAATTATTTCATAAATATCCTTGATTCAGAAAAAAAATAAAGCTCTAAAAATTGAACTTGTAAAAACTCATATATCGTAGGTGTAGCGATCATTGGTCCTGGACTAAATAACTTTAATTTGATAGGAATATGGCCATAAAACAAAAAGGGTAGCCGCTAAGTGGACAGAGATGTCACGTCTAAAAAACCATAGTTAGGGCGAAGTTGATATTTCGTCACAAATATCAACTTTAGTTAGGGCGATCTATGTTGTCCCTAATGTGGATATACCATGCTGAGGAAAAAAATATAAAGTAATAGAGCATAGAATATCACAAAAGTAAAACTGAAGATGTTAGCCAAATTAGAAGCCAAAATTATGGGAAAAGAAGCTGATGATTGAGTGGCCTAGCTAGATCAAACCACCCGTACGTTGTGGCTCCGAGTATATCTCATGGTAGCAATTCCAGTGATATTGGATTTGCTGCATGCTTAGTTATATATTTGCATTAACAAATTTTTAGATTATTATTTGGAAGATGGTTTTTGGAGACTCTCAAAGTTTATGTAAAGTTTGAGGGGATTTTTACTATGGAATGAGACATAGCTGTTTTTTTTTGGGTGGAAGGGGTTTAGTGGCAGAATATACCCAACATCTCAGAAAACAGGTCAAAATTTCTCCATATCAAACATACCCACGTTAGTTTCCTAGGGAAATAAATTATTTCCATTAGAAGAAGGCCTAATCTTATGTTAAATATAATCATGAAATGGTGGAAACTTTAGCTAAAGACATATAAAAGATCATCGAAAGGGGACGAGATTCGAGCCATGGTTAGGGGAAGAATACAGTACCTGGATCCATGTATTCATGATAACTAGATCAAGAGTAGATACAAAGATAAGTCATATATCTAGCAACGTACATTAAATATCCAAAATAATTAAGACTAGGGTTAATTATTCAATAATTACTTCTCTCTGATGTTAGACAAGCAGCTACACTTTTTAAACAATTACTAGTTTGGATATAAGTAGTACTGGAGAGATACATAGCGCATATGATCAGGAGCTAGCTACAAACTACATCCAAGAAAAATAATTTGAAATATGCATTTATAAAATAACAATAACAATCTTGTGATAAAGTGTACAAGTTATTAACCCGGCCTTTGGTAGCCATGTGGGGTGATAGCTTAACCATCCAGATCAATTTGTGTAGATCGAGGGTGATACGAGTTCGTAAAAAACTAAACAAGAAGACGTAACAGCCAAAAGTCCGATGCTGAACTGACAACCTGGTCTATATATCATGATAGATGATACTCTTAAAAGTTATTGCAACAAGAAATATTGCTTTGAAAAACTATAGAAAAATATCTTGTAAAGAAAGGGTTCATATAATACATAGTCTAGCTACTTACTGTTCAGGTACAATGTAATATGGTACCAACAAATTGTTGAAATAGTTGAATCTATAGGAAGAGGAGAAGTTCCTTATTGATCTCTAGAAGACTACGGCCTTTATGATCCTTACTTGTGGTGGCCTAGTATTTTGATGAAATGATCTTTTTTATAATATAGTTATCTAGCTAGCTACATAACTACTTTGGAATTAACCTAATTAATACATATTATTAGGTTAATGTCGTTTCAGAAATTGTTACGGAGTTATAATGGTTTCAAGACGAGCCATGAAGTTCTCTAACCTAAGGAAAGTTGAAGATTTTCCTATCCAACTTAATTTTAATTTGTAGCATTCTCCAAATTAATGACTGATACCATGATAACTGACATTATAATGCATGAAGTTTGGTCGGAATACAACAATTCTAGAAGATAGTTGTGGTATGTTTTGAAGGAGAATTAGGGAACTTTTCAAAACATGGTTGAAAAGATGAGAACTGAGAAGCAGGAAAATTCTGAAAAGGGAAGTGATAGTAGTATAAAGATCATTGGAAGTTTCACTGGCTATGAAACAATACTCTATCAAGAATTTTCAAAAATTAAACTCATCATTTCCACACCACATATATACACAGAAAAATGTGATTTGTCATTTTTGCCCATATATTTAAACACATACATATTTATACGTTAATATGTATGTGTTTAAATATAATGGCGAAAACTAAAAATCACAATGTCCATTACTTCTTATTGAAAAACAGAGAGAAAACAGAGTCAAGGATTATTTCAGTTGTTATTATACTACAAGTGTCTAGATTTACCTTCAAGCTTATTTTGGTCTTTATACTGATCTTATGTTGATATTTGGGTTTAAATCTGATCTTGTACGGAGTCATTTCATTCATTACCAAGGTGATTGCATTCATTATATACTAATGACTGTTGCATTTTCTGGATCATTCTGTTCCTATGTGACTGTTGTGTTTTGATGCAGATATTTTGCTTGTTGAACTAAGTTCAAATTATTATATAGAAGTAGCCATGGTTGTTTTGTATTTTGGGAGTAACACTATGTTCCCTATTTCTTGAATATAGGGAAGGATTGTGCTCCAGATTGGACACTTCTGTATCTGGTCAAGTAAGCAGCAACCACTCTGATACCTCAACTAACAATGAAATTAATGGCGATGGAAATGATCAACCTCAAGCAAACAATTTACAGGATGTTCAAGATGAACGTAGTGATCGATTTGAACCTCGTTATGTCTATAAATTATTTTGGAATGATTTAAGAGTTGATGCTGTTGACGATATTGGAAGGCAAGGATCCAATGCTCATGAAGAAGATTGACAGGAACAGGTTTCTTGGAATGATATATTCATTCAAAGGGGAGATGGTACCGATCACAGTTTTGAAAGGAAACTCCCAGGAAAACATTGCCAGTGAGCAGGTAGAGACATTGCTGAAAGGATCAGGAGAACATAATAATGTGCAAGAAGCTGNTATGTAAGCTGAGGCATTTCTTCACATGATGTAGAATTTTTTTGCTGCCAAGAAAAAAAAAAGCAAAGGAGATCCAACTCATCAACTATTTTAAATACTGAGTAAATATCGAGTCTGTAGAGATTACTCACCTTTCATGGCAATTTTGGTTGGTGGGTCATAGAACAAGCTAAAAAATAGGTTTGAAGTCATATACTGTGGTTTATGATAAATCAAATTCGTAAAAATAACTATGATTTTATTTGGCTGGAGTTAATTTGAAGGGGAAATTGTAATTAAATTATTGCTGGAATTTCACTTAATTAGCTTTGTTGGCTTGTACTGAAACCCAAACTTAAAAATCCTAACAAAGGACCATAAGGAAATCCTTTGTCCAAAAAGAGAGAGAGATTTTGGCACTTCATCTTAAAAGAACTCAATTAAGTGTTACCCAAACACTGAAGTCCACAAAATACTTATCCACTTCCAACTCATCTAGGAAGGAATGCAATTACATGGTGTACAATCATTGTTTGTAGATGCTAATCATGTTTTAGATCTTGCTGTTGTCACTATGTGTCTATATCTATATCTGTACAAACAATTTCCTTTCCTTTCCCCCATCTAAATTATTTTTAAGCATTAGAAGAGGCTAAGATCAAGCAATCCAAAGTAGTGCAAGTACTCTGTAAGCCACCCAACAATACAGGTCATTCTATTTCAGCAAAGACACAAATGGATCATGCAATAGACAGAAACATCTATCAAAAAATCAAGGAACTCATGTACTGGTAACTATGGAAACAAAACCAAGCCAAGGCTGTGATCTCACAACTGGTTTAATGACAAGCCTAACAGTTTATTTCCTAGGAAAAGAAGATAAACTACGTAATAAGTAATTTGATATCTATTTTACAATCAATCAATGTGATAGTGCAACATAAAAACTAGTAATTTTTTATTTTTCTTAAGACAAATTATTTCATAAATATCCTTGATTCAGAAAAAAATAAAGCTCTAAAAATTGAACTTGTAAAAACTCATATATCGTAGGTGTAGCGATCATTGGTCCTGGACTAAATAACTTTAATTTGATAGGAATATGGCCATAAAACAAAAAGGGTAGCCGCTAAGTGGACAGAGATGTCACGTCTAAAAAACCATAGTTAGGGCGAAGTTGATATTTCGTCACAAATATCAACTTTAGTTAGGGCGATCTATGTTGTCCCTAATGTGGATATACCATGCTGAGGAAAAAAATATAAAGTAATAGAGCATAGATTATCACAAAAGTAAAACTGAAGATGTTAGCCAAATTAGAAGCACAAATTATGGGAAAAGAAGCTGATGATTGAGTGGCCTAGCTAGATCAAACCACCCATACGTTGTGGCTCCGAGTATATCTCATGGTAGCAATTCCAAATATTGGAGTGGCTGCAGGCTTAGTTATATATTTTTATTTAACAATTTTTTAGATTATTATTTGGAAGATGGTTTTTGGAGACTCAGCGTTTTTGAAAAGTTTGAGGGGGTTTTTACTATGGAATGAGACATAGCTGTTTTTTTTGGGTGGAAGGGGTTTAGTGGCAGAATATACCCAACATCTCAGAAAACAGGTCAAAATTTCTCCATATCAAACATACCCACGTTAGTTTCCTAGGGAAATAAATTATTTCCATTAGAAGAAGGCCTAATCTTATGTTAAATATAATCATGAAATGGTGGAAACTTTAGCTAAAGACATATAAAAGATCATCGAAAGGGGACGAGATTCGAGCCATGGTTAGGGGAAGAATACAGTACCTGGATCCATGTATTCATGATAACTAGATCAAGAGTAGATACAAAGATAAGTCATATATCTAGCAACGTACGTTAAATATCCAAAATAATTAAGACTAGGGTTAATTATTCAATAATTACTTCTCTCTGATGTTAGACAAGCAGCTACACTTTTTAAACAATTACTAGTTTGGATATAAGTAGTACTGGAGAGATACATAGCGCATATGATCAGGAGCTAGCTACAAACTACATCCAAGAAAAATAATTTGAAATATGCATTTATAAAATAACAATAACAATCTTGTGATAAAGTGTACAAGTTATTAACCCGGCCTTTGGTAGCCATGTGGGGTGATAGCTTAACCATCCAGATCAATTTGTGTAGATCGAGGGTGATACGAGTTCGTAAAAAACTAAACAAGAAGACGTAACAGCCAAAAGTCCGATGCTGAACTGACAACCTGGTCTATATATCATGATAGATGATACTCTTAAAAGTTATTGCAACAAGAAATATTGCTTTGAAAAACTATAGAAAAATATCTTGTAAAGAAAGGGTTCATATAATACATAGTCTAGCTACTTACTGTTCAGGTACAATGTAATATGGTACCAACAAATTGTTGAAATAGTTGAATCTATAGGAAGAGGAGAAGTTCCTTATTGATCTCTAGAAGACTACGGCCTTTATGATCCTTACTTGTGGTGGCCTAGTATTTTGATGAAATGATCTTTTTTATAATATAGTTATCTAGCTAGCTACATAACTACTTTGGAATTAACCTAATTAATACATATTATTAGGTTAATGTCGTTTCAGAAATTGTTACGGAGTTATAATGGTTTCAAGACGAGCCATGAAGTTCTCTAACCTAAGGAAAGTTGAAGATTTTCCTATCCAACTTAATTTTAATTTGTAGCATTCTCCAAATTAATGACTGATACCATGATAACTGACATTTAATGCATGAAGTTTGGTCGGAATACAATTCTAGAAGATAGTTGTGGTATGTTTTGAAGGAGAATTAGGGAACTTTTCAAAACATGGTTGAAAAGATGAGAACTGAGAAGCAGGAAAATTCTGAAAAGGGAAGTGATAGTAGTATAAAGATCATTGGAAGTTTCACTGGCTATGAAACAATACTCTATCAAGAATTTTCAAAAATTAAACTCATCATTTCCACACCACATATATACACAGAAAAATGTGATTTGTCATTTTTGCCCATATATTTAAACACATACATATTTATACGTTAATATGTATGTGTTTAAATATAATGGCGAAAACTAAAAATCACAATGTCCATTACTTCTTATTGAAAAACAGAGAGAAAACAGAGTCAAGGATTATTTCAGTTGTTATTATACTACAAGTGTCTAGATTTACCTTCAAGCTTATTTTGGTCTTTATACTGATCTTATGTTGATATTTGGGTTTAAATCTGATCTTGTACAGAGTCATTTCATTCATTACCAAGGTGATTGCATTCATTATATACTAATGACTGTTGCATTTTCTGGATCATTCTGTTCCTATGTGACTGTTGTGTTTTGATGTAGATATTTTGCTTTTTGAACTAAGTTAAAATTATTATATAGAAGTAGCCATGGTTGTTTTGTATTTTGGGAGTAACACTATGTTCCCTATTTCTTGAATATAGGGAAGGATTGTGCTCCAGATTGGACACTTCTGTATCTGGTCAAGTAAGCAGCAACCACTCTGATACCTCAACTAACAATGAAATTAATGGCGATAGAAATGATCAACCTCAAGCAAACAATTTACAGGATGTTCAAGATGAACCTAGTGAACGATTTGAACCTCGTTATGTCTATAAATTATGGTAGGAATGATTTAAGAGATGATGCTGTTGACGATATTGGAAGGCAAGGATCCAGTGCTCATGAAGAAGATTGCCAGGAACAGGTTTCAGAGAATGATATATTCATTCAAAGGGGAGATGGTACCGATCACAATTTTGAATGGAAACTCCCAGGAAAACATTGCCAGTGAGCAGGTAGAGACATTGTTGAATGGATCAGGAGAACATAATAATGTGCAAGAAGCTGGTGAACAAATCAGTGGACAATCTGGGAGAATTGTTGAGGGAAGTTATACCCTTGGGTCGTCAGATCATACTGAGAATTATGATATAATTTGCCCAGAATCTGCCATTCAGATGGAACAGTGGCCAGAACACATTATGGAAACCGAGGAAAGAGACTCACAATGATATTAATGTTGAATAAGGTGAATGGTGGGATGGCATTAGAGAAGTTGTTGATGAAAACAGGTTGGGAATCAATTCTAACCACCAAGAATGGGGGAATGAAGATATGGAACAGGCTCAACTGCAACAAGCACTCGAAGAGTGGCATGAGGATAATGGTTTTCAGGAGGCCGTGCAGCATTGGCTAGAAGGGCCTTCTGGTAGCGAAGCTGTTTGGGATCATGGGGTTGATACAGTTTACTTTCCCGAGGACGATAATGTTTACAGTGTGGAACTGAGAGAACTTCTAAATAGGTATGAGATTTGCCACACAAGAATTTCTACCCAATCTACCAACGGTTATAGTACCTTGATTGGTGCTAAAAAGTATGCAAATGTTAAATTCCTCCTTCAAGAGCTGATAGTAGCATCCAAGATTGAACAATTAACATATATAAAGAAGTAGAAAAAGATTAATTTGTTAACTATACTTTCCATCATTCACGACAAATATTACTTTCGATCATTTTACCACATAATAAATGTTACTTAATTACGATAATGTTTGAACTCAGCGATCAAACAAGTAGCTAGGCAAAGATATCGGCCTATAGGATCATGTTTGACTTCTCTTGTAGTACTGTGAACCTCTTGAACGCTTCACATCCAACACACTTTGAAGAAACTAGAAAGGAACAACTCTTGACTATCATGAAGATTTTATTAGTGACATCTGATTATTATATTTATGAGCACCCTCCATATGATTTAGTGCTAGTCTGCTAGAACTTTGCAGAAACATTTATCATTACACAATGTATTTGCTCCTATTGGTCTATTCACATTGTTTAACTTATTGCCTACAGTTCAATTTTCAACTCAACCTAACTTTTATTGTTTAGATTAAAATATTTAATAAATTTACATCTTAACCTGTTCTATGTATAACATAATAAATTATATACCATTGATTTGTCCCGGTTTTGTCATGCTAAGTAACAACATGGGACCAAGTTGTAGATGCAAAACTAATAGTGGGTGTTGATACATATTAGCATATTTATCAAAACTGAATGTATATAAGCAAGCTTAAAAAGACAGCCTTTTGAATAAATAAACATAAGCATGATGCTCTTTGAAAAGAACACCTAGTTTCAAGCAACCAACCATACTAACACAGATATTAACAAGCATCCAGATTTTTGGAAAGAACAAAAACAAAGTGTTGGAGGAATCAGCCATTGTTTAAAGCTTGCATGGACAATGTTGGTCAAATAGGTTTCTCTTGCCCAAAATTATTTCCTAGAATCTAGCCCTAAAACTAACCTCAAATGCACAGATTCTATGAATGGGGTTTGCAGAAACAAGTCCTAGAGATCAGACCTAAATATATTTGAGGTTGAACATAAGAAAATACCAACTACCAAGAATGATAATCAACCAATGAATTGAACATGCACAGCATCGACATATTACAAAAAAATAAATTTAAATATAAAAAAAGGACACGAAGCAGAAAAATACAAATTGTGCATGTAATCCAACAATCAAGTCACCCCTTTCCATGGCGCTATGTTCATGCATGTTTGGAAAACATAATGAACATATGGCAGAAATTACCCCTTTCCATGGACTGCCAAGCCTCGAAAACAGTAAGAACTGGGACTCTCTCGGCCGTTGTTTCTGACTAACAGGAAATGGAAGAAATTACCCCGCTCTAGATCAGGACAGAGGCCGATTTTGGCTTTGATTGCCGTGTGTACATATGCATTCAACAGAAGGGGGATTTAATTTTTGGTAAACGCAGTGCAAGGTTTAGAAAGTTTAAGATTTGAAGGGGGTAACATACAACCTAATGGGTAAGCCGAGCGTCGTCTATACAGCGTTGGTTTTGCTTGGAAACGATGACCAAGCTTCTATTTGACGCCGAACATGTAGTGGAGGCCAGAGAGGTAGCTTTGGGAGCGATTGGGAAGGGGGGATTATCGTCGCCGCCGTCGTATCGACTCGCCGGAAGGGATTTTACTCGCAGGTGAAATAGAAATCGAGTGAAACAGAAGTCGAGGGAGGAGAGGCACTGTGACTAACTGGAGGCTGCGGGGAGGGAAATAAAAATGGTGTTTTGGCGCCCGGATTATATTCGTTGTATTGCAGCGACAATTATCGCCGTTAAAAGAATTTTAAGTGCTGGGATATTATACATGACTTCAATCGCCACTACAACTTGCACTGTCACCAGCGATTAATAAGTCGCCGCAAGATTATATATATTGCGGCGAATTTTTTGGCAGCAGCACTAAAATCGCTGGGAAAAGCCCCTATTCTTGTAGTGCCTGCAACACTCAAGAAACGCATGTAGTAGCAAAATAAATAAAGCATGCTACAACGCACGAAAAGAAGAAAGCGGTAGAAAGGGGAAAGTGTTGGCACAGAAAGACAAGACATCAGTTGAAGAAATACATGGTTGTACACAAAGAGAAATTAGGAACTCGATGCATAAAGCACTTCATAAACCATGTTGTACATAAAGCTGTGAATTATTACTTGTAACTCACTAGGAGATTAAAAAGTTAGTTTTTAGAAGTTTTTCTTTTTAGCTTTTGTAAAGGTATATATAAGAGTGATCCTTGTATCAATAAAAAATAGATCAATGAGATAATATTTTCACTGCATTGCTTGATCATTTCGTATTCCAATTTATGTTTTAACACATATCCTCGGTTCTTTTGGACACCGACTCCTGTGATTGTGGAGGAAATAAAGATTGTGGTGGAATTTTTGAGGACCATCCTTGATAAAATTCTTTTTAATTTCTAAAATTGAAAGAGCTGAAAAATTATTAAATACCACTAGAACATGGACGATTAAATGATGACAAAATGCTATGTAGGCCCTCAAATATATCGTTCAAAATTATTGCTAATTTATTTGAATTTTTTTAAATGTTTTAAAAAGTTATTATTTGTGTATTTATGATTTTTTAACATTTAAAAATAAAAATAAGATACACTAACAATATAGTTAAGGAAAGACTTGAGCGGACGGAATAAAAGCACCTTTAAATAATTGAACCAATAGCCATATATTTGCCGGCCTCACATCTTCCTTCTTAATTATCCATCACAACTATTCAACTACTAAGTACACACATATGTATGTATGTAGTTGTCATCCAAACATCCTTGTCCACCTAAGTTCCTTCCGATCAAAGACAAAAAGAGTCATTCATGTATTCATTATAATCTCATTCTTGTGGTCAAGGTTTTCTCAAGTGCAGGAGAATTTTCGTTGGTGTGGGAATGATAGCAGGGTGTACTTCGTGAGAAAGGAAGAAGAATATGCAAAACGCGACGCTTAGTGTATTAGTTACAATAGCACTAATAAAGGAAGAAGAATATGCCCATGAAGAAAAAAGAAAAAGAAAATGAAGAGGAACATCAGCATAATAGCACTTACCACTACAAAAAAAAAAAAAAACTGTGGTAATGCGGTTGGTGACACAAAAATAAATTGCCAATCATCTGTGAAGCTTCTAAGAAAGGAATCCACTTGGGCACTTCACATGGGAAAGCCAGGGATTAATTAACAAAGAGATAACATATAACCCAACCGAACACCAGTCCACTTAAAAAAGGAACAAAATAAAGACTAGGGCCACCGCTTGCTGCCATGAAAAGTTTTTAAACTTTTCTTCTTTCATTTCCAAAGAAGTTGTGACTCATGGGTTTGAGGCTCCATTTATAATTAGGCGATTCCATTAAAACTGCTTTCTTTCTTTTAACTCTGGCCTAAAAGTTTCACTAGAATCTAATACATCCAATCCCAAAGTAGGAGGTAAGAGCTGAATATAAGTTTTAACTTTTACACACATATGACACTTGTCTAATTTTAAAAGTTGCAAATTATTTCAACTCCCTCTTTTTTTAGTTCAAAGGTTGAATGTAGGCATGTGCATAAAAGGCCTTAGGTTGATCCGTCCACAAGATCCGATATTGCCCACTCGACAAAAGTCGAGTTCATCAGATCAAGTTTAATGATGGGTTGGCTACACCTAATATTGGTTGAAACCGATCACCGAGTAATATGTTTTGAATTGAGTTATTCTCATCAAACCCTAGCCATCTCTCAGTTCATCATCTCCGTTATTCGTCTGTTATACCCTGGTAAGGGATGAAGGAAGAGGTACATTGGCGGCTACATGAAGGGAAACCTTGGGATCTAACTAGGAACAGAACCAAAGTGAAGAGGCAATCTGGAAGCTAAGTGCAGGAGGGCTTATACTCCAAGTGGGCTTAGGCCATTTGAAGGGCTTAGTCCATTTTATCATTTATCTTTCATAGTGTTTTATTTGCTTTGCATTAAAGGCTCACGAGCCCAGTTGTAAAAAACCTAATCTAGCTAAATACACAAGGGGGAAATAGGAAGAGGCATCTAGAGCATTTTCTGAATTTTTTTTATGAATCCTGTGGAGGAGAACTCCCCTCGAAGAGAGCATTTATCATTACAATTCAATATATTTTCCATTTCAATCAATTTCCTATCCATTACATTTGTTCATCACCATTTCTTATACAAGAGTATTACAGTGGTATCCAGAGCCCAAGATCCTCCCTCATTACCCATGGCCGAAGGTACACGTCTAACTCAATAGCAGGAAGGTTTTCATGCCCTCAAGAAGACCACCGAATCGCATATGAACTGTCAGGTGGCCAAACAGAAGATGGTAATTCCAGGATAAATGCTATGATGATTCCTTACACCGATGAGATTCACCCCAAGGCAATCCCTTTGGACTTCCCTACATTCCATGGTGAGGATCCTCTTGGTTGGCTTTATAAAGTAAATTGGTTCTTTAATTTCAACATAGCACCCCCACAACACCATATGCGTTTGATTTCATTCCACATGGAGGGAAAGACCCTAGTATGGTTTCAAGATATGGATGAGTCAGGATCCTTGACAAGTTCGGAGGAATTTGTGAAGGTTTTGTTAATTTTTTTTGGACCTAGCTGTTACAATGATCTGATCGAATCGTTGACGCGTTTGTGACAACTTGGTATAGTGGAAGAATATAAAGCGAATTTTGAGGCCCTGTCCAATAGACTATGGGGCCTATCTGAGCAGTAGAAGTTAATCTACTTTTTAATTGGCTTAAGAGATGAGATACGAATCACTTTTAGGATGTTTAATCCAAGCACCCTCATTATTGAATATAGCCTTACAAAATTTTAGGAGGAAAATGTCTCCCTCAATTCCTTGGCCACAGTGCGCCAAACCACAATACTCCTAGCCAACTTCCATAAAAGCCAATACAACCCTCTTCCCAACCCCATCCCTAAAAACCACAAAAACCAGAACCAAGCCATTATTTCTGACCAAAAAATATCCCAAGCCAAAATGAAAGAAAGGAGACAATTGGGATTTTGTTATAATTGTGATGTAAAATGGAGTCTGGGTCATTGCTACCAAAACCCAAAGCTGTATTTGATTGAAGAAATTGAGGGGAATACTAAGGAGATGGCTGTGAATTGAAGTGTATTGGAGACTAAGAAGGAAGGGACAAATATGGTCGTGACTGGCAACCAGCTAGAAATTTCTTTGCATGCACTTCTAGGGTCTAACAGCCCTAAGACATATGCATATCAAAGGGAGGTGTTAACATCATGTTTGGTACACCTTTGGGTCAGGCTCCTCGGGGGCTCGGGCCTTTCTTGTAACCTGCACACACAAATTCACTCTGAGGTTTAGTGGCCGTATGGCAGCTGGATGGAGCCTCCAATGCATAAGTTTGTAGGAGAAAAAGATGAGACTCTAAAGCCATGTTGTTTGTTTTTAGTTACCTGTGCTCGGTGTTCGGGAACCAGCCTTTATATCTGCCCTTGCGGTCAAAAGCCCATGCCCTACCCCTCTGCTCCAGGGTTCCTCTTGCCAAAACCCATTTAATGTGGAATGGTCTCCAAGAGGGGGCGGCAGGTCGTGGAGTCCTAACAAGGTGGTGTGTTGCTATTTACATGGTAAAGGGAGACTGGGTGCTCTCCCACCCTGCCAGTCGGCTTGACCAACTTTCTCCCGAGGCTGGGAATCTCATAGATAAGCTGTCTTAAGTCAAATGGGCCTCAGCCTGGCTTTGGGCTAGACACCGCATCCACTTGGGTTAGGCTAATACTTTTGGGAAGAAGCCCCCTAATAGGAGGATTGGGAGTCATTGGGTGATTATTTTAGTAGATTCAAGAAGTACACACAACTTCCTTGACCCAGCAGTATTAAATAAGGCCCCATTCCCAGTAATTGAAGATGAGAAAATAAGGGTAAAAATAGCAAATGGTGATCAAGTGGATAGTATGGGCAAAGTGTTGGGTGTGAATTTGAACATTCAATAGGTGCAGTTCAGTGTGGATATCTACGTGTTTGTCTTGGCGGGGTGTGACATGGTTTTAGGGATACATTGGTTGCAAATGCTAGCTTCTATACTATGGAGCTTTAATGAACTTACAATTTAATTTACACATAATCATCATGCTATTAAGTTACAGGGGGCCTAAGTGGACATACCTAGATTAAAGAAGGCATGGTTCAAAAGCTCAACCAAATTGTGAATAAAAGAGTATTGTTGCAGCTGGTTGAAGCAACACCAAAAGAACCTTAAACTGATCACAAACAACCAATTCTTGATCCATTTCAGCTTTTACTTAACCAATACATAGAAATATTCACCACCCTAACTGGCCTACCATCCACCCGTTCGCGTGACCATGCCATTAACCTCCAACCAAAGTCCCAACCTACTTTTTCCTTACTTACCGCTACTTATATTTTCAAAAAGATGAAATTAACAATATCGTGGAGTTATTAGAATAAGGATAATTAGACCAAGCCAAAGTCCCTACTCATCCCTGGTGTTGCTAGTCCATAAAGCTGATGGTACATGGAGACTATGTGTTGACTACCAAGCCCTCAACAACATCAGTATTAAGGATAAATATCCTATCCCAATTATGGAGGAGCTGCATAGGGCTCGGATATTTACTAAACTTGACGTACAGTCGGGTTATCATCAAATTCGAGTTAAACCAAAGGACATCCACATGACTACATTCAGAACACACAAGGGTCACTACAAGTTCTTGGTTATGTTTTTTGGTTTAACCAATGCACCCTTTACGTTTCAGATTTTATGAACCAGGTCGTTAAGTCTTTCCTTCTTAAGTTCACTCTAGTCTTTTCTTTTTAACATGATATTCTCATTTACAGCATGGATGAAGTTGCCCACCTAACTCACTTGAGGCTCACTCTTGAAAAGTTGAGGGAAAATCAACTTTTTGCTAAGTTCAGCAAATGTAGTTTCTGCTGTGTAGAAATATCTTATTTGGGGCATCTCATTTCTACCCATGGAATAAAAGTAGATCCCGAGAAGATACGGGCCATGATAGAATGGCCCACTCCTTGCTCCCTTAAGTCCTCAAGAGGTTTTCTAGGCTTCACGGGCTATTATTGGAGATTTATCAAGGGTTATGGGTCCACTATGGCCAGGCTAAAGAATTTGTTGAGAAAAGATAATTTCAAATGGGATATGGAGGCTTATTGGGATTTTGACCAGCTAAAAGCTGCGTTGACACAACCACCAGTTTTAGCTTTACCTAACTTTCAATCTCTATTTATTGTTGAGTGTGATGCCTCTGATGAGGCCATGGGTGCAATTTTACTGCAAGGTGGAAGGCTGTCGGAATTTCAGAGCCAAGCCTTGAAAGGGAAATTAATGCTATTGTCCACTTACAAAAAAAGAACTTTTGGCACTTCTTTTGGCATTAAAAAAATGGCGGCCTTATTTACTAGGTCATTCCTTTGTGCTGGATTTGGTTCATAGTAGCCCTATGGGATGACATTTGGTTTTTGATAAAACCATGTACAGGCTGAAACATGACCTCTACTGGCCAGGTCAGAAAACTTATGTTGGAAATTTTATAAAAGGTCGTGAAACATGTCAAATAGTAAAGGTCGACAACACACTCCCAAGTGGCTTACTGTAGCCCTTACCACCCTTTTATTACTCTATAGTGCATTTAAAATTTTTATAATGTCCTTAATCATTAAGAAAAAAATGAAAAATAATACAACTTCACTAATAGTCACTTCCTTAACCTTTAATAAAAGAAAATAATAAAAAATACTAAAACAATAAAGAGACTAGTAAAGAGGTTGTAGGAAATAGTAAGCCTATCATTATCCTTCAAAAAATGTTCTAGATGCCTCTTCCCATTTCCTCTCTTGCGGATTTAGCAAGATTAGAGTTTCTTACAACTGGGCTTGTGGGCCTTTAATACAAAGCAAGTAAAATACTATGAAAGATAAATAATAAAATGGGTTAAGCACTTCAGAGGGCCCAAGCCCACTAGAAGTAGAAGCCTTCCTGCACTTAGCTTCCATATCGTCTCTTCACTTCAGTCCTGTTCCCAGTTATATCCCTAGGTTTTCTTTCATGCCGCCACCCATGTTTCTCTTCCTTCATCCCTTACCAGCATATAATAACTTCCTCCCCCATTAAAACACCTTGCTCACAAGGTGTGGGTAGTGTGAGCAAAGATTCTTGTATGATTCCCACGAAGCGTCTTCGGCTTATTGTCCCTACCATGACACCAAGATCTCAACCAAAGGTTAGTTCTTGAACTTCCTTATACGACAGGAAAGCACTTCCTCTAGCTTAGCTTGTATGATCTCGTGGCTGTCCAAGGGGTGGACAGTGGCATTATGTGCTGCCATAGTTTCTTTTTCAGTTGCGAGATGTGGAACACATCATGGATCTGTGCACCAACGAGCAACTTCACACAGTAAGCTACTCCCCTATTTTTTGTACCACCTAGTATAGCCCATAGAACCATGGGGAAAGTTTGTAACTTTCCTCTCGTGTAGTGATGACTGACAGTAAGATTGTATTTTTATGTGCACCCAATCACCCACCACGAATTTTTGCTCCATTTGCTTCTGATTTGCATACTTGGCCATACTTTCTTGAGCCTGTGTGATGTTCCGTTTCAACAGGTGCCAAATATGATTCTGGCGGTCTATGGTAATTTCTACTTCATCTATCTTTGTAGTTCCCATTAGATAGTTTGATAGACCTAGTGGTTTATAGCCATATAATGCTTCGAATGGTGTAATTTTAGTGGACCTATGCTTACTTGAGTTGTAAGACCACTCAGTTATGGCTAGCCATTGTGACCAGTCCTTAGGCCTATCCCTCACATAGCTTCATAAATAATTTTGCACTGCCTCTGTTTGACCATCTGTTTGTGGGTGGTAGGCAAAGCTGAATGATAGTTGAACACCTTGCAAAGTAAACAACTCTATCCAAAATTTACAGGTACAAGTAGGTTCTTAGTCTGAAATGATTGAGATTGGCATGTCGTGTAACTTGAACACATGTTTCAAGAATAAGTGAGCATGGACCTTGGCTGTGTATGGGTGTGCAATAAGTACAAAGTGGGCAAATTTAGTTAGTGTGTCCAAAATGACCCAAAGAGTATCCACTCGAGGGAGGCAAACCCTCCACAAAGTCCATGGTAATGTCAGCCCATGGTCTTGAAGGGATGGGTAAGGGTTGCAGCAAGCCACTTGGGAGTGCGTTATCAACCTTCATTGTTTGACATGTTTCACAACCTTTTAAAAATTTCCAACGTAAGTTTTCAGACCTGGCCAGTAGAAGTCATGTTTCAGCCTATACATGGTTCTATCAAAATCCAAATGTCCTCCTATAAGGCAACTATGCACCAAATCTAGCAGTTTATTGATGAAGGGCCTATTGGTGGGAATATAAACCCTGCTCTTATAAAACAAGATCCCATTCTTGACTGAGTAGGGAAGGTGTAGGTTCCCCTCGTTATGTTGCTGCAAATATTCCTTGGCCCTTGTATCCGAGTCATAAAGGGCTTTAATCTTCACCATCCAATTCCAAAGAGTGAATGCCAACATGATCCTACTGATTACATTCCTAAAGGGATGGAGGAAGTTAAGTCCCCACATTAGCCTTGCGCAAATAAAACGTACCAACAACTCCATTTATTTTGTTTTGGGTTAGTGATCACCCATATCTAAGTGTAACAAAATAGAGATATACAATATGATGATGAGGACGACTACAAAGCTACTCTTAGCACTAGGGCTGGGCAAACGGGTTCCAACCCGGGAACCCGGGTACATCCGAACTAAAATCCGGGTCTCAAACCCGTGCCGAATTAAGCTGGGTGAGACCCGATCCAGAACCTGGATGTACTCGGGTTTTTAAAAACCCGGATTCCAAGTTGAACCCGGATTTTTTTTTTTTTAAAACCTGGTTGTAAGGGAGCAGTGAGAATGCCTTAAAAATGAAAAATTGGGAAGTTAAATCCTACTTCCCATCACCTGTAAGAAAAAAGAACTTGTGCTTAAATCAAGTAATGTATATGCATACAGATTAAAGGGGTAAATTTTAAACCCCCCTTCTCAGGAAAAAAAAAAGGAAAAAAAGTAAAAAGAAAAAAAGACATCTAAAACTATTAGAATTTTCGGGCAAACGTCCAGAAGGCCAGCGGATCTTCTTCCTCATCTGAAGTATCCAGCAAGTGGTGATCATCCATCATGATATCAAGACCTATATTAATGAAAATATGAAATTCAAAGCATGAAAGTTAAGTATGGATACAAGATAAGAGTATTGATCTTGAAAAAAGGAACATAAAACCCAATAATACTAGCTGAGGTGTTCTGCTCACCATCCATAGCATAAGCAACATGAGGCCAACAGATTTTTGACCCTAGCACAACTGACGCACCAAATAGGCCTCCAACACTTGGTTTACATCCTACAAGAATGTCATCACAACAATCCGATTACTGACAGAACAACTGAACAAGTTACATATATAAAAAAAAATTAACATAATGAGGCATATACTGTTTACTGCATTAGTGAGGACCTCGGTCCATTCACCAGAAAAAGAAAAAAGTTAATAAGCAAAGTAGAAGTTAGTTGGGTAACTGTTGTTAAACTCGAAATTAAAAATATATATATATATATTGAAAAGTACACCACGTGACCCATCTCATGATGTAAATCGTTCGAGTTAAAAGGCACTCCCTTCCCAAATAGTGATGCTTAGCCCACTAGATTGAAACAGGATATTCTTGCCTAAGAAATGAGTTCTATCATCACGGTGCCAGAACGAACATCATCAGAACACCCCAAAAGATGAAAGTTACACAATATAGAAACCATATCATTCCCGCCACTTACATAAACAGATTCTAAAATCTAAACATATTAAGTTCAAAATGTGAAACTTGAATTGGGGACACGGCGACACGCCACTTTCAAGTTTGGATTAAAAAAGATACAAAACGTGAGAAATTATTGCAACCTTCACAATTGAACCCAAGACTATACCACCGGATTTTTCATTTATATAGCACTTTCTAAGCTTAAATAAAAATGAAAAAATAGATAATCACCCTATAAGCAACAAACTCCTGACGTTCACGCTGTAACACAAAGATTGAATTAAAGTGACGAAAAAACCTGATTTAGACTAAATATTAGAATTAGATCGAATCACCTGAAAACCAAAAATATCTTCTTTAAGTAAAAAATGAGAATTGAAAGTTATACCTTAAAAAGAAACAGAACTTTCAGGTGCAAATCTCTTACCTTTTCAGCATGAATGGGAATGGAGACTTACATCAGCCTCGTTTGAAGATAAAGCTAGATGATCATCTAAAAAAAATTAAAAATTGAGTTATATATATAATAAACCGAGTTAGATAGATATTAAAAAAAATATTTCACGTTTCAAACTTACCTTCAAGGTCCATCGACTGTATGTATTCTTCCAAATCCCGAATGTTGATTGGTTTGGTCCTTAACCAATTTTGGGTGCAAATGAGAGCTTCAATAGTTTCTGAAGATAAGGAACTCCTAAAAGGATCCAATATGCGTTCTCCAGTACTAAATGTGGACTCTAAGGCAACAGTGGAAATGAGGGTGGCTAACACATCACGTGCTACCTCAGTAAGGATAGGATAATTAACGACATTAACTCTCCACCAATTTAAGATATCAAAATCGAGCGAGTTGTCTATACACGTCTCAGAAAAATATCTATCTAGCTCCGATCTAAACTCCGTAACACCTCGTTCCTTAAGAAAGTTGGTGAACATGATCGTATGTTATAAGTATGCCATGTTAAGTATGCCATGAAATGTTATGATTAAATCATATTGTGCCATTTACAAGTATACGCCATGTTAGAAAAGTATATGATATTAATTAATGTCTCATGCATTAAGAAAGATAAGATATGTTATGATACGTATAATACGTGGGGCCACAACAACTGTGGAGTACGTATTATATTTTATGTTATTTATAATGCGTGGGGCCACAACAACTGTGGAGTACGTATTATATTTTATGTTACTTATAATGCGTGGGGCCACAACAACTGTGGAGTACGTATTATATTTTATGTTACTTATAATGCGTGGGGCCACAACAACTGTGGAGTACGTATTATATTTTATGTTACTTATAATGCGTGGGGCCACAACAACTGTGGAGTACGTATTATATTTTATGTTACTTATAATGCGTGGGGCCACAACAACTGTGGAGTACGTATTATATTTTATGTTACGTATAATGCATGGGGCCACAACAACTGTGGAGTACGTATTATATTTATGTTACTTATAATGCGTGGGGCCACAACAACTGTGGAGTACGTATTATATTTTATGTTACTTATAATGCGTGGGGCCACAACAACTGTGGAGTACGTATTATATTTATGTTACTTATAATGCGTGGGGCCACAACAACTGTGGAGTACGTATTATATTTTATATTACATGAAGTATGGGGCCACAACAACTGTGGAGCATACACTACATGAGACACAGCAATTGTGACATGTAGAATACGTGGGGCCACAACAACTGTGGAGTACGTATTATGTTTTATGTTACTTGAATACGTGGGGCCACAACAACTGTGGAGTACGTATTATATTTATGTTACTTATAATGCGTGGGGCCACAACAACTGTGGAGTACGTATTATATTTATGTTACTTATAATGCGTGGGGCCACAACAACTGTGGAGTACGTATTATATTTATGTTACTTATAATGCGTGGGGCCACAACAACTGTGGAGTACGTATTATATTTATGTTACTTATAATGCGTGGGGCCACAACAACTGTGGAGTACGTATTATATTTATGTTACTTATAATGCGTGGGGCCACAACAACTGTGGAGTACGTATTATATTTTATGTTACATAAAGTATGGGGCCACAACAACTGTGGAGCATACACTACATGAGACACAGCAATTGTGACATGTAGAATACGTGGGGCCACAACAACTGTGGAGTACGTATTATATTTTATGTTATGTGTATTCATGGGGCCACAACAACTGTGGAGCATGAAGTATGGGGCCACAACAACTGTGGAGCATACACTACATGAGACACAGCAATTGTGACATGTAGAATACGTGGGGCCACAACAACTGTGGAGTACGTATTATGTTTTATGTTACTTGAATACGTGGGACCACAACAACTGTGGAGTACGTATTAACGCACGTTATTAATCAAGACAATTGAATAAGATTCCAAGTCTATGTTAAGTCCAGTTTCAGATCAAATACATGATAAGTCAAGTTTTAGATCAAGTCCATGTTATGTTATACTCACGTACATGTTATGTTCAAGTTTATGTTATTTTCAAGTTCTTATTTATGTTATGCAGGTTTACGTTCATGCTATATTTCAAGTCCATGTTATGTTTCACGTTCATGTTATGTTGTTTGTTCATGTTATGTTTTAAGCTTAAGTTCATGCCATGTTAAGTCAAGTTCAGTTCACGCTTAAGTTCTGGTTAAGTCATGCTATATGTCAAGTTATACTATGTTTATGTATGACTATAATTATGCATTTATGCTTTTACTGCTATGCATGCATTTTTAACCTGTGTGTGAGTTTTATGTTAACTTACTGAGATTTGTAATCAAATCTCACTGTGGTAGTCCCAACTACCATTCCCCCGAATGGTAGATCTTGTTACAGGACCCAAAGGAGAATTGGAATCTGACCAACTGAATACGGTCGACTAGGCCACGGTGCGATGTTGATGATGGTATAGTATTTAACTTAGGTTAATACTTGTACTTTTGGAGTTGTATCTCAAGTATTCTTTTGATCACAACCATTTTGGACTAGTGTGATGATCACGGCTTTTTAGTATGTCTTTATGTATGAATTATATTTCAAGTATTTGGGATATATTTAGTTTGGTGCATAGTATTGCTAAAGAAAAAGATTATCCGCTGCGAATATTGCATAATGCTAGATGCATGTTAGGAACATTGCATCTTATATGTCATGAACGGGGGCAGGTAACCTTGTGTTGCATGTCTCGACGCTTCAAATGTCCGTTCAATCCCAAGCGGAATTTGGGGGCGTCACAACAAATATGGAATAAAGAATAGAATGCCAGATCATACTAACATTCCTAACAAACTATACAATCACGTAACGCTGGTGCTCTGTTTTATCTCTGGTGGATTTGTGTGCATGGGAAGTAACTGTAGGCTTGATACCTCCCCGCAAGATGGAGAGTAAATATTGATAACTCTCATCTTGGATAGTAACTTGTTGAACATAAGTGAATGAAGTGGTTTCGTGAGTAGGTCTGCGAGTTGATGAGCGGATGAGATATGTGCAGTAGATATTTGTCCAGCTGATATTTTCTCACGAACAAGGTGACAGTCGAGTTCGATGTGTTTTGTCCGCTCATGAAACACCAGGTTTGCTGCAATAGGCAGGGTGGCCTGATTGTCGTAGTATAAGGTGGCTGGCTTCGGAATGAGAATGCATAAATCGTGCAGCAAGTAACAGAGCCATGTGAGTTCGCAGGAGGCTGCTACCATTGCTCGATATTCAGATTCTGGGGACGACCGTGAGATAGTACTCTGTTTTTTCAATTTCCAAGAGACTAAGGAGTGGTCGAGGAACACGCAAAAACCTGTTGTTGAGCGACGTGTATCTGGGCAATTGCCCCAGTTTGCATCACAATATGCAACAAGCTCCAATTTAGATGATGTGGGGGAAATAGAGACCTTGGCCAGGAGTGGCCTTGATGTAATGAAGAACTTTCAAGAGAGCATTATAATGAGGAGTCTGTGGCAAGGCCATGAATTGACTGAGCAAGTTCACACTGTAATTGAGGTCTGGTCTCGTGTTGGTGAGGTATATGAGCTTCCCGATTAGGTGTCTATACAGGGCTGGGTCATGAAACAGCTCACCATCATCTTTTGACAATTTGAGATTGGGTTCCATAGGTAGAGGAGAAGGTTTGGCTGCAAGTAGCCCAGTTTTAGCTAGGATGTCGAGGGTATACTTGCGCTGGCAGAGTTGAATACCTGCTTTGGAACGAGCCACTTCCATGCCAAGGAAATACTTGAGAGATCTGAGTGTTTTGATCTTGAATTTGGTTGCCAAAAAAGCTTTTATAGCATCACTTGAGGCAGCATTAGAGCTAAGTAGAATAATGTCGTCTACGTATATGAGAAGTGCGACAAAGGAATCAGGTGTTACCTTTGTGAATAAGCTATATGTTGAACCCAAGGTTTCAAGTTTCTGTGATTATAAATCTACACATGGATTTTATGATAACAAATGAATTAAAGAATAAGGGATTCTCAAGCTCAAGTCTCTACACAATGGATAAGCACATCAAGAACCAAGCATGAGCAAGAAGGAAACAAGTTCACATTAAATCATAGAGTAATGTTGTAAATCTCTTAAAAATTGAAATTAGGATTAAGGCTCAAAATTAATATTTTATCATAAAGCATTAAAATACATTTTCCACATGTGCATGAATATTTTGAAAATTAAATTTGAAAATTTTGAAAGATAATTGATTGTCATCTTTCACATGTGCATGTTATTTTGAAAATTTAAAAGTAAGTGTTCTCTTTTGTATATGCAAAAGTAAAATTTGTTTGAAATTTTTTGAAAAGTAAAGTGTGCTCCTTTTGTCATATGCAAAAAGTAAAAAATTAGGTTTGAAATTTTTGAAAAGTAAAGTGTGCTCCTTTTGTCATATGCAAAAAGTAAAAAGATTAGTTTGAAATTTTTGAAAAATGAATGATGATGTTTTTGACATGTGAATCTTTTTAAATTTGAATATGAATCTCATATGCCTATAAATAGATCATTTGAGAGCTTCACATTTACAACACCAAGAGCATACAACATTCATTCAAAGCTTTCATTCTCTCTTCTCTAAGCATTGAGCCTTAACCTTTTCATTTTGAGAGATATAGTTTGTGCTGTATTGTTCTTATTTCACTCATTGAGGAGTGTTTTCTGATATCCTACCCACTATCAATTCTTGTATCAGTAAAAGGGTGTGTACAACCCTTGTGCGTGTAGAAAGTGTTCTACACAGGGAATGTTGAATCACCACGTGTAAGGTGATTGCAAGTGTAGAGGGTGTTCTACACGGATCCTTTGTAGCGGTGTTGTTCAAAGGTGTAATAGGTTTCTATCTCCACCTGAAGGAGATTGAATAGTGAATTCGGGGATCCTCAAGGGGTAGCTTGAGGCGAGGACGTAGGAGTGGGGCCGAACCTCGTTAACATACTGAGTTTGCTTCTCTCTTACCCTTACTCTTTATATTTATTGCTGTTTCATATTTTGTTTATATTTTATATTGTATATTTGATTTATAATTGTTATTTTTTTTAAATAACTCAATTCACCCCCCTCTTGTGTTAGTCATCTGGGCAACACTNCCTTAAGAAAGTTGGTGAACATGATCTTAAATTTAGTAGGAACCGGTGCTGGCTCATTACCAATATTTATATTAGCAGTGCTTGGCCTCCCTTGAGCCACATTTGAGCTCTTCCCACTAGCCACACGAAATGTGTTATACTGCTCAATCAAGCGGCCTAAAAGGAGTTTAACCCTATCCTCTATTGTTGAACCCAAAGTTTCAAGTTTCGTGTAATTATAAATCTACACATGGATTTTAATGATAACAAATGAATTCAAAGAATAAAGGAGTCTCAAGCTCAAGTTTCCACACAATGGAATCAAGCACATCAAGGAACCAAGCATGAGCAAGAAGGGAACAAGTTCACATTAAAGTCATAGAGTAATGTTGTAAATCTCTTAAAAATTCAAAATTAGATTAAGGCTCAAAATTAATATTTTATCATAAAGCATTAAAATACATTTTCCACATGTGCATGAATATTTTGAAAATTAAATTTGAAAATTTTGAAAAATGATTGATTGTCATCTTTCACATGTGCATGTTTTATTTGAATATTTTCAAAAGTGATGGATGCTTTTCTTGACTTATGCAAAAGGTAGATGTCTTTGTTTGAAAATTTTGAAAAGTAAAGTGTGCTCCTTTTGTCATATGCAAAAAGTAAAAGATTAGGTTTGAAATTTTTGAAAAGTAAAGTGTGCTCCTTTTGTCATATGCAAAAAGTAAAAAGATTAGGTTTGAAATTTTTGAAAAATGAATGATGATGTTTTTGACATGTGAATCTTTTTAAATTTGAATATGAAGTCTCATATGCCTATAAATAGATCATTTGAGAGCTTCACATTACAACACCAAGAGCATACAACATTCATTCAAAGCTTTCATTCTCTCTTCTCTAAGCATTGAGCCTTAACCCTTGTTCATTTTGAGAGATATAGTTTGGCTGTATTGTTCTTATTTCACTCATTGAGGAGTGTTTTCTGATACCTACCCACTATCATCTTGTATCAGTAAAAGGGTGTGTAAACCCTTGTGCGTGTAGAAAGTGTTCTACACAGGAATAGTTGAATCACCACGTGTAAGGTGATTGCAAGTGTAGAGGGTGTTCTACACGGATCCTTTGTAGCGGTGTTGTTCAAAGGTGTAATAGGTTTCTATCTCCACCTGAAGGAGATTGAATAGTGAATTCGGGGATCCTCAAGGGGTAGCTTGAGGCGAGGACGTAGGCAGTGGGGCCGAACCTCGTTAACATACTGAGTTTGCTTCTCTCTTACCCTTACTCTTTATATTTATTGTTGTTTCATATTTTATATTGTATATTTGATTTATAATTGTTATTTTTTTTAAATACAACTCAATTCACCCCCCTCTTGTGTTAGTCATCTGGGCAACAATTGGTATCAGAGCTAGAGCTCTGTTATAAGATTAACTATCTTTTGAGTTAAGATCTTATGGCTAACATTGCAGCTTCATTTGGTGAAGGTCAATCTAGCAGTCGGCCTCCACTCTTTTGTGGAGACAATTACTCATTCTGGAAAGTTAGAATGAGAATATTCCTTCAGGCTCAAGGTCGAGAAATCTGGAAATGCATTGTAAATGGACCTTATATTCCAACAAAAGTGGTTGATGGAGTAAAGGTCAAAAAGGAAGAAGAAGAGTTTGATCGTGAAGACGATAGACTTTATACTTTGAATTTAACTGCTATGAATTTATTATATAATCTCTAATGGTAATGAGTTTAATAGAGTAATGACTTGGCTACGGCAAAGGAAATTTGGGATAACTTGGAAGTTACTTATGAAGGAACTTCTCAAGTCAAGAATCAAAAATTTATATTCTTACTCATGAATATGAAATGTTTAAGATGAATGATGATGAATCTATTTCTAGTATGCACACTCGTTTTACTAACATCATAAACAGCTTGACAGCTCTTGGCAAAGTTTATTCCAAAGTGGAGATGGTAAGAAAAATTCTCAACTCTCTACCAAAACGTTGGGAATCAAAAGTGACAGCGATTCTTGAAGCTAGAGACCTCAAGAAGCTCGAAGTGAATGAACTCATCGGGTCACTTATCACCCATGAGTACAATTGAAAAGAGGAGAAAAAGAAGGAAAGCCAAAGAAGAGCTTGGCACTTAAAGCTGTTTCTCATGAAAGTGAAAGTGATGAAGATGAGGAAAATGCGACAAAGATGAAGAAGTTGCGATGATAACAAGAAGAATTCAAAGGTTCTTAAAGAAAAATAAAACTCCTCCGAGGAAATCCTTCAAAAAGTTTTCCAAGAAAGATTCAGGTAAAAATGACACTTTAATTTGTTATAAATGCAATAAGTCTGGTCATATCAAGCCAGATTGTCCTCTGCTAAAGAAAGATCGAAACAAAGGCAAGAAAGCAATGAAAGCTACATGGGATGATGATTCAAGTAGCTCAGATAGTGAAGCAAGCAATGGAGAATCAGCAAATCTTTGTCTTATGGCTAAAGATGACATTGAGGTAACAAATCTTGATAATATTGAAGATCCTTCATATGAAGAATTGCAAAATATTTTAGAAGAGGTATATGAGGAATTTGAAAAATTGAGTATCAAGTATAATGCTTTGAAAAAGAAAGTACTGTTTTGAAAGATGAAAATATTGAGTTGAAAAAGAAGAAAACTGATTTAGAAAATATTGTTGAAAACTTTACGAATGGAAAAAGAAATTTTGAAAAACTTCTTGGTAGTCAAAGATGTGTTTTTGACAAGGCAGACTTGGGATATATGCCAAAACAAAAATACAAACCTTATAAAAACTTCTTTGATAATCCTTCTACATCAAAATCCAATATTCAAAATTCTTTTCATAATAAGTTTGTCAAAAAAGGATACTATTATAATCACTCAAGATCTTCATATATGTCACATGCTATTTGTAATTTTTGTAATAGAAATGGTCATAATTATCATGCTTGTCCTATTAGAAGAAAGCATACAATGACTATTAGGGCCATATGGGTACCTAAAAATCTTGTTTCTTCTAATACTAATAAATAAAGGACCCAAAGAACTTGGGTACCAAGAAAAATCATTTTAATTTTTTTATAGGTATCATGAAGTCCTCTACAAGCAAAAACAAATGGTTTTTAGATAGTGGATGTTCAAGACACATGACGGGAGACAAGACTAAGTTCTTTGATCTTAGATCTAAAGAAGAAGGACACGTGACATTTGGAGACAACTCGAAAGGGAAGATCGTGGGAATAGGTAAAATTGGTAATAAATCTTCTCTCATAATTGAAGATGTTCTACTTGTTGAAGGTCTAAAACATAATCTTTTGAGTATAAGTCAATTATGTGATAAAGGATTTACAGTTACTTTCAAAATGGATAAGTGCATTATTTTGAATGATCATGATTGTAATATTTGTTTTACTGCTTTTAGAAGCAACAATGTTTATACAATCGATTTTGAAGAAATTACCTCACAAGATGCTATTTGTTTTTCAGTTCAAAATGAAACTAGTTGGCTATGGCATAGAAGACTAGGTCATGCCAACATGGAACTTATTTCTAAACTTTCAAAAAATGATCTTGTAAGAGTTTACCAAAGGCAAATTTTCTTAAAGACAAAATTTGTGATGCATGCCAATTTGGTAAACAAACAAAAACTTCTTTTAAAACCAAGAAACATATTTCCACTACTAGACCACTGCAACTGATACACATGGATCTTTTTGGACCAAATAGAGTTGCAAGTCTAGGAGGAAAATATTATGCTTTTGTTATTGTTGATGATTTCTCTAGATATACTTGGGTCATCTTTCTTGCTCATAAAGATGAGGCACATAATGCCTTTACCAAGTTATGCAAGAGAATTCAAAATGAAAAGGGCTATACTATTTCAAGTATCCGAAGTGATAGGGGAAAAGAGTTTGTTAATAAAAATATTGAAACATTTTGTGATGAAAATGGTTTTGTGCATAATTTTTCTGCTCCTCGAACTCCTCAACAAAATGGGGTAGTAGAGAGGAAAAATAGATCTCTTCAAGAGATGGCAAGAACAATGCTTAATGAGAACAACTTGCCTAGTTATTTTTGGGCCGAAGCGGTAAGTACTGCATGTTATGTTATAAATAGAGTTATGCTAAGGTCTAAATTAGATAAAACCCCCTATGAGCTTTGGAATGAGAAAAAGCCCAACATTGGTTACTTTCATGTATTTGGATGCAAATGTTTTATTTTGAATGACAGGGATAATTTAGGCAAATTTGATGCAAAATCTGATGAAAGTATCTTTCTCGGATATTCTACTAATAGTAAAGCTTATAGAGTATTCAATAAAAAGACTTTGACTGTACAAGAATCTATACATGTAGTATTTGATGAATTTAATTTTCTACTCTCCAAGAAATCCATTGATGAAGAAACAAGAGGTATAAATAATACGAAAGTCTCAATCTCAACAAAGAGAACACAATAGAGGAAGTCCAACATGGAGACATCAGGAAAGATCATCAAAATTTAATACAAGATGCAACCAAACAGTGGAAATTTGTGAAAGATCATCCAGTGGAACAAATTCTGGGAGAACCTTCTCAAGGTGTAAGTACTCGATCATCTCTTAGAAATATTTGCAATCATACTGCTTTTCTATCTCAGATTGAACCTAAAAATATTGATGAAGCACTTCTTGATGAATCTTGGATTATAGCTATGCAAGAAGAGCTTAATCAATTTGAAAGAAATGATGTTTATAGTCTGCATGAGACTGTTTGAAGCCAAACTTAGCCAATGATGAGGACAACTTGTTGTTCCACTGGCGTGATGCCTGGCAGAGACCATATATCCTTTTGTGCAGGCGGCACACTTTGTTGGATTTAGCAGCTGAATGACTAAGGTGTAGTTTCATATATAATTCTTCATCTAACTCGCCATATAAGAAGGCGTTGTTGACGTCTAATTGCTAAAGATCCCAGCCTTTGATTGCAGTGACGGCAAGAAGGCAGCGAATAGACACCAATTTGGCAACCAGAGAAAACGTGTCATGGAAATCAATTCCTTCACGTTGAGTGAATCCCTTTGCAACCAAGCGGGCTTTTGCATGTTCAACGGACCTGTCGGCATTGAATTTATATTTATAAACCCACTTGCATGCGATCGATTTCTTGTTAGGAGGTGGATCAACGATGGACCAAGTCTTATTGAGCTCAAGTGATGCCAGTTCTTGCTGCATTGCTGCACGCCATGTAGGGTCTTTGGCTGCTTGAGTGTATGAGGTGGGTTTGATGTGGGTAGATATGGAGGTGGTGAATGCTTTAAAGGATGGTGAGAGTAAATCATAATCGAGAACAGAAGATAGAGGAAATTTTACCTTGGAATGTGGGTGAGTACCGCCGATGACTTTCTGCCTAGATGCCAATGGAATGGAGTTGAGTGAAATGGCTTGATTGCAATGGAAGTCTGCGAGATATGATGGAGATTTACGGGTTCGAGAGGATTGTCTTGGAAGATTGGGAATGGTGGTGGTGGGATGGCCAGGTTGGGGTGGGTGATTGGTGGGAATTGTGTTATCAAGTTGAAGTAGAGAAGGATGAGTTGAGGAGGGTGTGGGTGATGTGTTGGGAAAATAATGAGATTCCATGGTGTTAAGGCAAAAATTGGCTAGGATTAGATGATGAGATGATAAGGCTTGTCTTATCATATTATTTGAAATTATTGATGAATGTAAAAATAATTATTTATCTCTAAACAATGTTAAGTTTATCTAGAAGTCTTAGGTGATGATTAGATAAGCTTTTGAGGTTAAAATTGAGTCCTGGTATATCCTGAAGAAAGCTGAATAGATTAGTCAATTCAAAGGATTGTTATTCGCGAAATGTTAGCAGTCCGTCGGAACACATCTTTGCGACTATTGCTAACCGTCAATAGAGTTTTACTATGACTGGAACTCTTTCCAGACTTTCTATTTAAAGAGATTCGGTTTTGTATCTTCAAGGAATTGAGAGAGCCACGAATTTCAGAGAGGATATTCTGAGCATATGTGTGAGAAAATTCACTTGAGAATTTTTATGGAGTTTTTCATCTCTCTTTAAGTGTGATCGTGCTCCGATGTTGGAGGATCGTATGATTGAAATTCAGGCCCTAGAGTTCTAGGAGGAAAGGCAACGTTTGAAGATTGCCAGAGGTTCTGGCTGCTACTGCAGTAAAAGACAAACGGGTCGTTTGTCTTGGCAAGTAAGATAGTCGATTTGTAAAAGTTTTGTAATTGATTATTGCTTGTAATTGTTCTTCAAATAATAAGATTGACTTTCCTGGGTTTGGCTGCCTCGTAGGGTTTTACTTTTAAAGAGTTCTTTAAAGGGTTTCCCTTCGTAACCAATCGGTGTGTCTTGCAAATTTGATTATTTATTTTAAATATTTGATTCATTATATAATCTTGATAATTGAGATCTAATAATTTTGTTCAAAGAAATTGGTAGACAATTTTGTAGTTTTACAGAGGTACTTTGGGAATTTCAATTGGCATTAGAGCGTGATTCACTTATCCGAATATGATCTGTGCCCCTGCAATATGTCATCATTGATTTCCCCACCACACTTCAATGGTAAAAATTATGCATATTGGAAAGTACACATGCGTGCTTTTCTCAAATCGTTGGATGAACGAGTGTGGTACTCTGTTGAAAAGGAATGGACTAAACCTACAACAAGCATTGATGCTTGGACAAAAGAAGAGATCAACAACTGTAATTGGAATAGCAAGGGACTGAATGCTATCTTCATGGCTGTATCTCCTGAAGAATTTAAAAGAATCTTCATGTGTGAGGTTGCTAAAGTAGCATGGGAAATTCTGGAGGTTACGCATGAAGGAACAAAAACTGTGAAAAACTCAAAATTACAATTGTTAACCTCTAAGTTTGAAGAGATTAAGATGCTCGAATATGAAAGTTTTAATGAGTTTTATGCTAAACTTAATGACATTGTTAATTCCAAGTTTAATCTCAGAGAAAAAATTGATGATTCAAGAATTGTGAGGAAGATTTTAAGGTCTTTACCTGAAAGATTTAGACCTAAAGTTACTGCTATTGAAGAAAGTAAAGATTTAGATACAATAAAAGTTGAAGAGCTGGTCGGATCTTTACAAACATATGAGTCTTCGCTTCCTCAAACAAGAAAAGGTAAGTCCATTGCTTTGAAAATTGTAAAAGAAATTCATGAGAACTCTTCTGATGAATAAAGTTTAAATAATGAGGAAATAGTTCTCATTGCAAGAAAATTTAGAAAATTCATGTTTAATAAAAAGGGTAGTGGAAAATCAAAAAGAGGAAAAGAATTTTCTGGTAAGAAAAATGAATCTGAAAACTGGAATAGAGATAAAAGTGAAAAGAAAGACAAAGTGAAATGTCATTAATGTTCTGGGTATGGTCATATAAGAATTGAATGTCCAAATTTCAGAAAAAGTAAAGGAAAAGCCTTAATGTGTCACTTAGTGACAGTTCTGACTCTGAAAATTCATCTTCTGACAATGAAACATCTTTTATGACTTTTTCTTCTGTTGTAAATGATCTTGCTGAGGTTGATCTAACAAAAGCTGAAAGTGAATGTGCCTTTAGTGATTCGGATATAACACTTGTTGAAGCTGATCAGGATTTTAGCATACAAGAAGCATATAATGAAGTATGTGAAGAAGTAGTCAAATTAAAGAAACTCAACAAGAAGCTGTAAAACAGATTCACTGCTATAGAAGGTGAGAAAAATAATCTCTTAGAGGCACTAAAAAATTCTGATGTTGAAATATCAAAATTAAAGGATCAAAAGACTGCTCTAGAAAAGAAATTACAAAACTTTCAGGAGTACAAAGAAAAGACAGCAACACAAAAGTTAGAAGAAATATTGAGTTGTCAGAAAGTAAGTAATGATAGAACTGGACTAGGATATATGACTTCAAAAAGAAAAGAAAAACTAGTCTCATCATCCGCTGCTACATCATCTAAAGGTATAGTTTTTATAAAAGGAAGTCAAGGTAAGAATGCTCAAAATCATTTATCATTCAAACCAGTTCATTCAAAATTTCTGCATGATAAATTCATTCCCACTTGTCATAATTGTAGAATTGTTGGTCATATAAGACCACATTGTTTTAACTTTTACCAAGTACAGAAAATGAATGGTGAAAGAAATACAAAAAGAAGAGGGAAGAGTCTAGAAGATCAAGTTGAGAATATGAATCAACTATAGTCTGCATGAGACTGTTTGAAGCCAAACTTAGCCAATGATGAGGACAACTTGTTGTTCCACTGGCGTGATGCCTGGCAGAGACCATATATCCTTTTGTGCAGGCGGCACACTTTGTTGGATTTAGCAGCTGAATGACTAAGGTGTAGTTTCATATATAATTCTTCATCTAACTCGCCATATAAGAAGGCGTTGTTGACGTCTAATTGCTAAAGATCCCAGCCTTTGATTGCAGTGACGGCAAGAAGGCAGCGAATAGACACCAATTTGGCAACCAGAGAAAACGTGTCATGGAAATCAATTCCTTCACGTTGAGTGAATCCCTTTGCAACCAAGCGGGCTTTTGCATGTTCAACGGACCTGTCGGCATTGAATTTATATTTATAAACCCACTTGCATGCGATCGATTTCTTGTTAGGAGGTGGATCAACGATGGACCAAGTCTTATTGAGCTCAAGTGATGCCAGTTCTTGCTGCATTGCTGCACGCCATGTAGGGTCTTTGGCTGCTTGAGTGTATGAGGTGGGTTTGATGTGGGTAGATATGGAGGTGGTGAATGCTTTAAAGGATGGTGAGAGTAAATCATAATCGAGAACAGAAGATAGAGGAAATTTTACCTTGGAATGTGGGTGAGTACCGCCGATGACTTTCTGCCTAGATGCCAATGGAATGGAGTTGAGTGAAATGGCTTGATTGCAATGGAAGTCTGCGAGATATGATGGAGATTTACGGGTTCGAGAGGATTGTCTTGGAAGATTGGGAATGGTGGTGGTGGGATGGCCAGGTTGGGGTGGGTGATTGGTGGGAATTGTGTTATCAAGTTGAAGTAGAGAAGGATGAGTTGAGGAGGGTGTGGGTGATGTGTTGGGAAAATAATGAGATTCCATGGTGTTAAGGCAAAAATTGGCTAGGATTAGATGATGAGATGATAAGGCTTGTCTTATCATATTATTTGAAATTTTGATGAATGTAAAAATTAAAGTGTGCTCCTTTTGTCATATGCAAAAAGTAAAAGATTAGGTTTGAAATTTTTGAAAAGTAAAGTGTGCTCCTTTTGTCACATGCAAAAAGTAAAAAGATTAGGTTTGAAATTTTTGAAAAGTGAATGATGATGTCTTTGACATGTGAATCTTTTTAAATTTGAATATGAAGTCTCATATGCCTATAAATAGATCATTTGAGAGCTTCACATTCACAACACTAAGAGCATACAACATTCAATCAAAGCTTTCATTCTCTCTTCTCTAAGCATTGAACTTTAACCCTTGTTCATTTTGAGAGATATAGTTTGCACTGTATTGTTCTTATTTCACTCATTGAGGAGTGTTTTCTGATAACCTACCCACTATCAGCTCTTGTATTAGTAAAAGGGTGTGTATAACCCTTGCGCGTGTAGAAAGTGTTCTACACAAGGAATAGTTGAATCACCACGTGTAAGGTGATTGCAAGTGTAGAGAGTGTTCTACACGGATCCTTTGTAGCGATGTTGTTCAAAGGTGTAATAGGTTTCTATCTCCACCTGAAGAAGGTTGAATAGTGAATTCGGGGATCCTCAAGGGGTAGCTTGAGGCGAGGACGTAGGTAGTGGGGCTGAACCTCATTAACATACTGAGTTTGCTTCTCTCTTACCCTTACTCTTTATATTTATTGTTGTTTCATATTTTATATTGTATATTTGATTTATAATTGTTATTTTTTTTAAATACAACTCAATTCACCCCCCCTCTTGTGTTAGTCATCTGGGCAACAATTGGTATCAGAGCTAGAGCTCTGTTATAAGATTAACTATCTTTTGAGTTAAGATCTTATGGCTAGAATTGCAGCTTCATTTGGTGAAAGTCAATCTAGCAGTCGGCCTCCACTCTTTTGTGGAGACAATTACTCATTCTGGAAAGTTAGAATGAGAATATTCCTTCAGGCTCAAGGTCGAGAAATCTGGAAATGCATTGTAAATGGACCTTATATTCCAACAAAAGTGGTTGATGGAGTAAAGGTCAAAAAGGAAGAAGAAGAGTTTGATCATGAAGACGATAGACTTTATACTTTGAATTTAACTGCTATGAATTTATTATATAATGCTCTCAATGGTAATGAGTTTAATAGAATAATGACTTGCACTACGGCAAAAGAAATTTGGGATAACTTAGAAGTTACTTATGAAGGAACTTCTCAAGTCAAGAAATCAAAAATTTATATTCTTACTCATGAATATGAAATGTTTAAGATGAATGATGATAAATCTATTTTTAGTATGCACACTCGTTTTACTAACATCATAAACAGCTTGACAGCTCTTGGCAAAGTTTATTCCAAAGTGGAGATGGTAAGAAAAATTCTCAACTCTCTACCAAAACGTTAGGAATCAAAAGTGACAGCAATTCTTGAAGCTAGAGACCTCAAGAAGCTCGAAGTTAATGAACTCATCGGGTCACTTATCACCCATGAGTACAGATTGAAAAGAGGAGAAAAGGAAGGAAAGCCAAAGAAGAGCTTGGCACTTAAAGCTGTTTCTCATGAAAGTGAAAGTGATGAAGATGAGGAAAATGGCGACAAAGATGGAGAAGTTGCGATGATAACAAGAAGAATTCAAAGGTTCTTAAAGAAAAATAAAACTCATCCGAGGAAATCCTTCAAAAAGTTTTCCAAGAAAGATTCAGGTAAAAATGACACTTTAATTTGTTATAAATGCAATAAGTCTGGTAATATCAAGCCAGATTATCCTCTGCTAAAGAAAGATCGATACAAAGGCAAGAAAGCAATGAAAGCTACATGGGATGATGATTCAAGTAGCTCAGATAGTGAAGCAAGCAATGGAGAATCAGCAAATCTTTGTCCTATGACTAAAGATGACATTGAGGTAACAAATCTTGATAATATTGAAGATCCTTCATATGAAGAATTGCAAAATATTTTAGAAGAGGTATATGAGGAATTTGAAAAATTGAGTATCAAGTATAATGCTTTGAAAAAGAAAGTACTGTTTTGAAAGATGAAAATATTGAGTTGAAAAAGAAGAAAACTGATTTAGAAAATATTGTTGAAAACTTTACGAATGGAAAAAGAAATTTTGAAAAACTTCTTGGTAGTCAAAGATGTATTTTTGACAAGGCAGACTTGGGATATATGCCAAAACAAAAATACAAACCTTATAAAAACTTCTTTGATAATCCTTCTACATCAAAATCCAATATTCAAAATTCTTTTTATAATAAGTTTGTCAAAAAAGGATACTATTATAATCACTCAAGATCTTCATATATGTCACATGCTATTTGTAATTTTTGTAATATAAATGGTCATAATTATCATGCTTGTCCTATTAGAAGAAATCATATAATAACTATTAGGGTCATATGGGTACCTAAAAATCTTGTTTCTTCTAATACTAATAAATAAAGGACCCAAAGAACTTGGGTACCAAGAAAAATCATTTTAATTATTTTTATAGGTATGCATGAAGTCCTCTACAAGCAAAAACAAATAGTTTTTAGATAGTGGATGTTCAAGACACATGACGGGAGATAAGACTAAGTTCTTTGATCTTACATCTAAAGAAGAAGGACACGTGACATTTGGAGACAACTCGAAAGGGAAGATCGTGGGAATATGTAAAATTGGTAATAAAGCTTCTCTCATAATTGAAGATGTTCTACTTGTTGAAGGTCTAAAACATAATCTTTTGAGTATAAGTCAATTATGTGATAAAGGATTTACAGTTACTTTCAAAATGGATAAGTGCATTATTTTGAATGATCATGATTGTAATATTTGTTTTACTACTTTTAGAAGCAACAATGTTTATACAATCGATTTTGAAGAAATTACCTCACAATATACTATTTGTTTTTCAGCTCAAAATGAAACTAGTTGGCTATGGCATAGAAGACTAGGTCATGCCAACATAGAACTTATTTCTAAACTTTCAAAAAATGATCTTGTAAGAGATTTACCAAAGGCAAATTTTCTTAAAGACAAAATTTGTGATGCATGTCAATTTGGTAAACAAACACAAATTTCTTTTAAAATCAAGAAACATATTTCCACTACCAGACCACTGCAACTGATACACATGGATCTTTTTGGACCAAATAGAGTTGTAAGTCTAGGAGGAAAATATCATGCTTTTGTTATTGTTGATGATTTCTCTAAATATACTTGGGTCATCTTTCTTGCTCATAAAGATGAGGCACATAATGCTTTTACCAAGTTATGCAAGAGAATTCAAAATGAAAAGGGTTATACTATTTCAAGTATCCGAAGTGATAGGGGAAAAGAGTTTGTTAAAAAAAATATTGAAACATTTTGTGATGAAAATGGTTTTGTGCATAATTTTTCTGCTTCTCGAACTCCTTAGCAAAATGGGATAGTAGAGAGGAAAAATAGATCTCTTTAAGAGATGGCAAGAACAATGCTTAATGAGAACAACTTGCGTAGTTATTTTTGGGCCGAAGCGGTAAGTACTGCATGTTATGTTATAAATAGAGTTATGCTAAGGTCTAAATTAGATAAAACCCCCTATGAGCTTTGGAATGAGAAAAAACCCAACATTGGTTACTTTCATGTATTTGGATGCAAATGTTTTATTTTGAATGACAGGGATAATTTAGGAAAATTTGATGCAAAATCTGATGAAAGTATCTTTCTCGGATATTCTACTAATAGTAAAGCTTAGAGAGTGTTCAATAAAAAGACTTTGACTGTACAAGAATCTATACATGTAGTATTTGATGAATTTAATTTTCTACTCTCCAAGAAATCCATTGATGAAGAAACAAGAGGTATAAATAATACGAAAAGTCTCAATCTCAACAAAGAAAACACAATAGAGGAAGTCCAACATGGAGACATCAGGAAAGATCATCAAAATTTAATACAAGATGCAACCAAACAGTGGAAATTTGTGAAAGATCATCCAGTGGAACAAATTTTGGGAGAACCTTCTCAAGGTGTAAGTACTCGATCATCTCTTAGAAATATTTGCAATCAAACTGCTTTTCTATCTCAGATTGAACCTAAAAATATTGATGAAGCACTTCTTGATGAATATTGGATTATAGCTATGCAAGAAGAGCTTAATCAATTTGAAAGAAATGATGTTTGAACACTTGTTCCTAGACCCAAAAATCATACTATTATTAAAACAAAATGGATTTTTAGAAACAAGAAAGATGAGTCCAGAGTTATTACTAAAAATAAGGCTCGACTTGTAGCCCAAGGTTTCAATCAAGAAGAAGGAATCGATTATGATGAGACATATGCGCCAGTCGCAAGATTAGAAGCTATTCGAATGCTACTTGCATATGCTAGTTATAAAGATTTCAAACTTTTTCAAATGGATGTTAAAAGTGCTTTCTTAAACAGTTTTATAAATGAAGAGGTATATGTTGAGCAACCTCCAGGTTTTGAAAATCATATTTCTCCAAATCATGTTTTCAAACTCACAAAAGCACTATATGGACTCAAACAAACTCATAGAGCTTGGTATGAAAGACCAAGTGGTTTTTTGATTGAAAAAGGTTTTTCGAGAGGAAAACTTGATACAACTCCTTTCATTAAATATGAAAATGATGATATTCTTTTTATTCAGATTTATGTTGATGATATAATATTCGGTGCTACTAATGAAAATATGTGCCAAGTTTTTGCTAAGACTATGCAGGAAGAATTTGAAATGAGCATGATGGGAGAGGTTATATTCTTTCTCAGATTGCAAATTAAGCAAGCAAAAAGTGGGACATTCATCAATCAATCAAAATATATTAAGGAATTGCTGAAGAAGTTTGGGATGGAAGGTGCTAAGGAAACTGGAACACCAATGAGCCCATCCACTAAACTTGATAAAGATGAATCCGGTAAGCCAGTTGACTCGAAGGTATATCAAGGTATGATTGGTAGCTTATTATATTTGACAGCTAGTAGACTAGATATTATGTTCAGTGTGTGCTTATGTGCATGCTTTCAATCATCTCCAAAAGAATCTCATTTAATTGCAGTCGCATTCTTAGATATCTTAGTGGTACAATTAACCTAGGGTTATGGTACCCCAAACAAACATTTTTCGATCTAATCAGCTATACAGATGTAGATTATACTGGCTGTAAAATAGATCGAAAAAGCACTAATAGTGCATGTCATTTCTTAGGTCATGCACTAGTTTCCTGGTTTAGTAAAAAACAAAATTCTGTTGCACTATCTGCTGCTGAGGCAGAATATGTTGTTGCGGGTAGTTGTTGTGCTCAAGTTCTTTACATGAAGCAACAACTTGAAGATTTTTAAACTCATGTATAATCATATTCCAATCAAATGTGGTAATACAAGTGCTATAAATCTTTCAAAGAACCCAACACAACATTCTAGAACTAAGCATATTGAAATAAGATATTATTTTCTTCGAGATCATGTGCAGAAATGCGATATAGTAATAGAGTTCACAAACACACATGATCAGTTAGCAGATATATTCACAAAACCTTTACCAGAAGATAGATTATGTATGATTAGAAGAGAAATATGTATGATGCATGTTATGAATATCTCTTAAAAGATAGACCAGAGTTCATAAAAATAGAGAGATATTTTTTTTAAATACTTTTACATAAACTTGAGGTTCTTAGCCTCATGTTTGAAACGCTCATTCTCTTCATACAATATCATGTCATCCCTATCCATGGAAACTGGCAAGCGGAATGAAGAATCCAATAGAGATTTCAACTGTTTATTCTTCTGCCGAAGGATTCCTTCCATTGTGTGAGACTCTTGAACAATTCGTTGAAGTACAACAATTTGTTCTTTAAGCCTTTCAACCTCATAGTTTTTGGCTTGTACCCGCAGGAAAAAAGCAACAATAGAGGATGAGTAGTGAGTCCCGAGACTCACCAAGTCGTAGATAGCATCGGAGTCTGACTTATTAGCCAAACTATTATTTTCTTGCTACAACATGGCACCAATGGCAGCTGCAGAAAGGACAGGAGGTTGAGGTGCTGAATACCTCATGGATGGATCTAGATGAATGTTAGAAGAATGAGCCATTGAGAAAAGAATTGAAAACTTAAAGCGAGAATGTTGAAGGAATGCAGATGAGTTATAGAGATAAGAATAAGATTTGATGCAAATTGGATTAAGTTTAAGACTGATTTTATAGAGATAGCATAAAGAAGAAGACAAACTGTTGTCTCTTCAAATCTTATTTAGTCAAAAGAAATACAAGATATGCTGGACACACATTGTCAAAAGTTTTCTTACTAAACCAGCGAGATTAACAGTAGATTGTCCCTATTTTTCTAGTAAACGATGAACCTATGCTGTTATCTGCTGATGTTGACCCTGTATCTGAACCCTTTCTCGTTCCAGCTCCTCTATTCGTGGTTGCAGATCATGAGCATACCAATCTGCAAATTTTTTCAACTCTTTGTTTTCTTGCTTTAGCCTTTTATTCTCTCTATCCTTATTAGCAAGCTTCTGTCATAACTTAGATATTTGGATGTTAAGATGATCAATCTCACGCACCCTCGCCATTAACCTTCGAGACATGATCGTAACAGAGGTAGCATATTGACTACTGAGCATTTTTGATTCTGCAATAATCTCAGAATCAACCCTACTAGAAAAACGGTTCTTTGCTCCTATCATGGTAATGACGGCCTCAGGAGAGAAGATTGATGGTTGATGTGTCAAGGGTTCCTGATTCAAGTCTGGAACATTAGTGGAAGAGAATTGCTCAGCCATTCTATCGTTATGGAAAAACAAAACTCAGGTCAAGAAGCGATGTATTTTTTTTCGTATCCGATAGGTGAAAATGATCATTTTTTTATAGAAACTCAGAACCTTCAATCCCATTTGTCAACAACATCAGGCGATTGTTTAAATCTTCAGCCGCACTAAATTCATAAAGTTAGGCCTCGAGGCTTTGCAGTACTTGTCAGGTCACGGACGACTCCCATTTTCAACTATCTATAGTGTCTATTAACGCACCGTTTTCTTCAGTCTATTTACTTGCTGCCAATCCTTTTTAATGATGCCAAAATGGGGAAAAGTTTTAGAATAGAACATTAATATTGTTTAAATTTGTAAACTTGTTATATATGTTTGGAATTATATTTATATTTTTTTGCTTGAAAACTAACGCACGTTCTCAGGTGGAGCTTAAGTATTAATACAGACTTCAGGTTCTATCAAGTATTTGTCATCATAAAAAAGGGGGAGATTGTTGAACCCAAGGTTTCAAATTTCGTGTAATTATAAATCTACACATGGATTTTGATGATAACAAATGAATTCAAAGAATAAAGGAGTCTCAAGCTCAAGTTGTCCACACAATGGAATCAAGCACATCAAGGAACCAAGCATGAGCAAGAAGGGAACAAGTTTACATTAAAGTCATAGAGTAATGTTGTAAATCTCTTAAAAATTCAAAATTATGATTAAGGCTCAAAATTAATATTTTATCATAAAGCATTAAAATACATTTTCCACATGTGCATGAATATTTTGAAAATTAAATTTGAAAATTTTGAAAGATGATTGATTGTAATATTTCACATGTGCATGACATGATTAAAGGTTTGAACTTTGAAAATATTAAGATGATTGATTGTCATCTTTCACATGTGCATGTTTTATTTGAATATTTTTAAAAGTGATGGATGCTTTTCTTGACTAATGCAAAAGGTAGATGTCTTTGTTTGAAAATTTTGAAAAGTAAAGTGTGCTCCTTTTGTCATATGCAAAAAGTAAAAGATTAGGTTTGAAACTTTTGAAAAGCAAAGTGTGCTCCTTTTGTCACATGCAAAAAGTAAAAAGATTAGGTTTGAAATTTTTGAAAAGTGAATGATGATGTCTTTGACATGTGAATCTTTTTAAATTTGAATATGAAGTCTCATATGCCTATAAATAGATCATTTGAGAGCTTCACATTCACAACACCAAGAGCATACAACATTCATTCAAAGCTTTTATTATCTCTTCTCTAAGCATTGAGCCTTAACCCTTGTTCATTTTGAGAGATATAGTTTGCGCTATATTGTTCTTATTTCACTCATTGAGGAGTGTTTTCTGATAATCTACCCACTATCAGTTCTTGTATTAGTAAAAGGGTGTGTATAACCCTTGTGCGTGTAGAATGTGTTCTACACAAGGAATAGTTGAATTACCACGTGTAAAGTGATTGCAAGTGTAGGGGGTGTTCTACCCGGATCCTTTGTACCGGTGTTGTTCAAAGGTATAATAGGTTTCTATCTCCACCTGAAGGAGGTTGAATAGTGAATTTGGGGATCCTCAAGGGAAGGGATAGCTTGAGGCTAGGACATAGGTAGTAGGGCCGAACCTCGTTAACATACTGAATTTGCTTCCCTCTTACCCTTACTCTTTATATTTATTGTTGTTTCATATTTTATATTGTATATTTGATTTATAATTGTTATTTTTTTTAAAATACAACTCAATTCACCCCCCCTCTTGTGTTAGTCATTTGGGCAACATCTATCTTAGTCGCCAACTCACACCCTCTGCGTTTTTGCAACCAGAAATTCATTGTCATCATTTTATATCATGGATCAAGCACAAAAGCAACATATATCATCAAGTTGAACCTATTTGTGCTACCCCAATACTTCTCATACTTGTTTCTCATATTTATGCCCATGGTACTAGTGATAATATCATCACTCAAGCACATATCATTTAATGCATCCTCAATTGTGCAAAGTTGCTCAAAATAAATATTAGCTGTCACATACAAAGAACCAGAAATGCTCAATGTAACAGCATAAAAAACTTTCAGCAACTCTACAAAAATCCGTGCATTTTTCCAATCATTGCTAGTGGGGTTCACGAATTGGTCATCCACAAATGCATATTGTTCAAAGGCTTGTTTGTGTTTTTCAGTGGTACTCAACATAAAATATGTGGAGTTCCATCTATTAGGAACATCCAAACAAATCATCCTTCCACTAATTTTTTCATTTACCGCACAAGCCTTGAACTTGGCAAATCTTGAAGTTGAGGATTTCACATACCGGACGGCATCCCTAATCTTTGACACAAAATCAATTACATCCTTCAAGCCGTCCATAACAATCAGATTCAATATATGGGCAGCACACCGCATGTGAAGAAATTCACCACTCAGTATAGTACGATTATTGTCTCTTATTCTCCTCCTCATGTAATCAATAGCAACATCATTTGAGGATGCATTATCAACTGTAATGGTTAAAATTTTATCAACACCCTATTCATGCAATCCAGAGTTTAACACCCTCCCAATAGTTTCACCCCTATGGTCAGGAATTTGGCAAAACTTTAGTATTTTTTTGTGCAATCTTCATTTGCAATCAATAAAATATGCGGTAATGCACATGTAGTTTAGATTTTGCACCGACGTCCAAGTATCGGTGGTAAGAAAAATTATTTGACCATCCAATAATTTTTTTAGCTGTATCTTCTCTTCGGTATACAGTTTAATACAATCCCTTTTTAAAGTGGCTCGGGATGGCAAAGTAAATTGAGGCTCTATATCAGTTACATATTCAATAAAACCTTCATGCTCCACAAGCCTAAAAGGCAATTCGCATCTAATAAAATACTTAGCGGTTGACACCCTAAGTTTTTCTGCATCGTACTTAACTAGGACTTGTGGACTACACACTCTTCCCTCCGCATCTCTCTTAACACTAGAGGATTGACTTCTTCAAACTCCTTTAACTCTAAGAGGGGAAGTTTCACACGCATTCTATAGGTGGTGTAACATAGATGAAGTGCCATTTTTGTAGTGGCAACTGTATAGCTTAGAGCAATAATTGCACTGAGCTTTTGGATTATCGGGGTCAATAGGTTGCACTCTAGTATAGTGTTCCCATACCACAGATTGGTTGCTAGGTGTTTTTTTGGATTTCTTGGGTAAAGATGGGACGGAACGGGTAAGTTGTTGTGTATGTGTGGATGAAGAAAGGGTTGGAAGAGTCCCAAGCTCCTCTACATCCAATGGAATAGAAGAGGAGTCGCCAACCCCTTGTGTTGTACCAACATTACAACTCACAGAATCTTCTTCCATCTGTTAAAGTTACAACAAAATCAAAGAAAAGCATGAAATTAAAACACAAGTATGACAAATTACTAGCATTCAAGTATGACAAATTAAAACACAAGTATGACAAATTACTTTGCAATTAATATACATAAAGTACTTAATAAGTTGCAACTGAAATCTCATCATTGGATCATCATAATTTTGCACATTGCGCTGGTATTTATTTTTTAACATTTCCCGCCGTTTATGATGGCGTTTCCTCATGATCAGGGTTAATATGAATTTTTTAATATTCCTACCTACAATAAAATATCTAAAAATATATAATCGAAACAGTGGTAAACAATTGAGAGAGGATGAATGCAATTATGATCAAATCCCACTTGTTTGAGTCCAATTACAAAGGATGAAATTGATGCAGTTTCCAATCACACAATTACACATGTTCTCTGATCTCTCTCTTAAATATTGCTGGTTTAATTTGAATATTTAGAATATTTGGGAGTAATAGTGAAATATATTGTTACATAAACAAAGGCACCTCAGTCTCAAGGGTATTGGACTAAGAATACATGAGTGGAGTACTACTGGAGGGCACTTCCTTTAATCAGTTAGCTATAATCATCCCTTGAACATTTTGGGTAAAGGAATTGCTTTTGAATTTGCTCAAGTCAGTTGATGATAGGTTTTAATTAAAAAGAGAGAAGATATTCATATCGTGGCTTTTGGAATTAGTCCATAGAATTTCATCATCTTGGTTTGGAAGAAAACTTTAAGAAAATAGAAATCTCCACTAATCCCCAAATTGATCTAACCTCATTATTTCTCTGTCAAAGAGCGTTGACGCTAAGCATAAAATATTCGATACTTGTTTCAATTATACATTATTTTACAGTAAAAAATATCTAAATCCATGATGTCTATCGACTATCCCATAAGATCCTCTTCCTCCTTTATTAGTAAGCTAAAACCTTTGTAAATTTTGAATAATTCCGGGATTCCCTTTTATCTTATCTTATATCTATGCTATTTTTTAAAAAAAATATAGACATATATATGCTTTATATTCAATCACAATTTAAAATAATAAAAATATAAGTTTGTGTGGTCTTAATTTATGTCACAACACACAATAATTTAAAAAAGACATTAATGAGGAAATAACAATTCAAAGTATTTTTCTAGCAGCATTAAATTAACACACGTACTAAGTGATGAAGGACCTACTTACATGAATATATATATATATATATATATGAAATATAGGATACCATATTACCAATTCAAAGTACAATAACCCCTATGTCAATTATGATATTCTGTATAACCATGCCCCACAAGTTCCTAGAATTTCATCCAATAGCATATCATTCGGTTTTTTTATTGGCAATCTATTAACATATCATTCATAATCAAGAAACTAATGAAAATGACACAACTTATCCAATTATGTTTGACTTGCAACAAGTGCACATCATTTGGACATGAGGTTTCCTCTCTGTTTTTCTTTTCCCCTTAAAAGAGTATGCTAATTAACTATCAGAAATTTATGAGTATCCTTTCCATAGAATCATTTTGTTTGACTGATGGGGCCAACAAACTAAACAACTTTATTAGTACATGGCAAAAAATAACAATACCAAGATTTACTTTTTTATAACCATCAACAACACTAAGATTTACAAACTTGATAAATTGCATGGGCCAGTCTTATAAAATTACATCTTTAAGTTAAACAAGTTTTGAATGCTTAATTACTAATCAACCAAGCACATTTGAAGGGACACAAAATATCCAGAACCTGATGGTATAATGAAAGAAAAATGCTTGGTGGCAGAGTGTGCGATCGTTGGTACTACACATTAGACTTATTATCATCATAAATGACCATCTAACTTGAAAGTTTGTAATAAAACTGATTAAAATGTATGGCACCTTTAAGATAAGATCACTCTTATAGTAACTATAACAAGCCATTTAGGAGCATATCATTTAGCAATGTAACCACTAATTCACGATGATATCATATATGTTTTACCAAAGCAAGTCATAGAAACATAATCTTTATATAGAGAAAAGACTATTATATATGTACTAGTAGAGCAAATAGGTACAATATTAAAGCTTACTTTAATAACTAATGAATGCATTAGAGTTAGAAACTATATGCGGTCAACTAAGCCAACAAATCACACCCAAAACTAAATCACACCCAAAAAGCCTTCTTTGCATCTAACCGAAGCATAGATCTAATATACAATGCACAGCACCAACTTCATCAAAAATTCAAAATCATGAAAAGCAACCTCAAAGAAGAGCCAAACAATGGATGAGGAGGAAAAAAAAAACATAAACACCCAAAAACAGAAACCACACCAAAAAAACCCACTAAACAAACCACACCATAAACTAAAGTACACCAAAAAAACTCACTAAACAAACCGCACCAAAAAAAAGCCACTAAACAAATCAAAAACTAACTTGAGGGCGATGACGGGATGATGGCGACGAATGGATGACGGCGACGACGGGATGAGGCTAGGGTTTCTGGGGTAATCGGATTCGTCGAGAGAGAGAGAGAGAGAGAGAGAGAGAGAGAGAGAGAGAGAGAATCAGATTTGGGGGGCGGGGAGAATTGGGAAAGGAGATAATAACCCAGGCCAAAACTACGCCGTTTTGGCCCTGGGTTTAGGTTAAAAAAAAAACCTGGGTACCGGGTTTTAAATCCAATACCCGGCTCGGGAACACCCGAGTTTTAAAAACCGGTCACCGAACCGGATTTTTTTCGGGCCGGTGACAGTAACTGGAACCCAGTTATCCGGGTTCCGGACCGGGCTGGAAAAAATCGGGCCCATTTGCCCAGCCCTACTGAGCACTGGGGAAGATGGTGACACAAATTTTATTCTTTAGGAAAATGTTATTAATGAGAGAACCAAAAATATAAAAAAGCTTTGAATAGCTCAAGTCTGAGACAATCTACATTTATACTTTATTAACCACACAAAATATCCTAATTCTTGTGAGTGTCATAGTCATCTTATGAGTGTCAAACCAATAGCGGTGACTATAAGAGTCGAGGGTACTCCAAATTTGAGATGACTCCAATAGGATAAATTATACCCAAGGTGTGGAGCTTGGCGAGCCAGTTCACACACTATTAAGTTGGCAGCTAATCCTAATAATGAGGGGTTCCCGGCTGTCGTACTGACCCAAGCTAAAATAAGTCGTGCCTTTTTCTCATCAGCTGCCGCTGCCGACAGTCCTATTCACTAGGATTTTGAAAAGGAGCTTAGGAGTGGCAACAAGGGTTTTGAAAAGGAGTAAATCACACATTGCAAGAGAAATTTCAGAGTTTCAAGCATGTCTTTGACTTAAAGGAATTCTTGGATTGTAGTCAATGCATCATCAACTTCAAAATCTCTAACAAGGTAACAGATATATAGATGAGTAGACTTCTAAATTCAATAGACTAATTGGTTTCTCAATATTTTGGTGGTAAGAGACAATAATTTCTATACACTGAATCTTTTGACCATGTTAGTGTGTCCGAAACATATTAGAGAGCCTTTCATTTAGAAAAGGTCATGTATAGGAGACAATGGGAAGTAATATGTGGGATACTAGTGGCACGAGTAATGCTAGTCCACCACTTATGGTCGTGGGCTACCATCCCTCACGCCAAATAGGAGGGTGAAAAACATACAACCCAATCAATAAGCACCTTGCTCACAAACACGATATTAAGTACGGCAAAATCAAATCATAGGGTGGTAAACTACACAGAGTGAGAAGTATGGAAGGGATTGTTTGTTGACGCTGATAGTCCTATTGATTAGGATTTTGGTGTTGTGGATTCCAAGCCTATTTATAACGATGGGTCTAAGGGTGACCTGAAGAGGAGTTGGTCCAAGGAGACAAAGGTCCAATGTTAACAGTTCATATAGCACCCTATATGCCTATTAAGATAGAGGTTAATGATGGGTTGCACAACATGTTTCTTTTAGCCTGATTAGTGAAGGTAAGTGTTAAGGCAAAAATTGGCTAGGATTAGATGATGAGATGATAAGGCTTGTCTTATCATATTATTTGAATTTGTGGATGAATGTAAAATAATTATTTATTTATCTCTAAACAAGGATGAGTCTATCTAGAAGTTTTAGGAGCTGTTTAGATAAGTCCCTGAAGTCAAAATCGAGTTCTGATAGTGTTGCACTTATCAAGAAGAAATCTGAACAGAGTTTAGTCTATAACAGAAGAAGTTATCACGAAATGTTAGCAGTCCGTCGGTACGCGTTTTCGCATCTATTGCTAACCGTCAGCAGAGTCCTACTGCGACTGAAACTCTTTCCAGACTTTCTATTTAAAGGGATTCGATTTTGTATCTTCTTAGAGATCAGAGAGCCACGAATTTCAGAGTGGTTATTCAGAGCATATGTGTGAGAAAATTCATTTGAGAATTTTCATGGGATTTTTCATCTCTCTTTAAGTGTGATCGTGCTCCCGTGTTGGAGGATCGTGTGATTGGAACTCAGTCCCTAGAGTTCTAGGAGGAAAGGCAATATTTGAAGATCGCCAGAGGTTCTGGCTGCTACTGCGGTAGAAGACAAACGGGTCGTTTGTCTTGGCAAGTAAGATAGTCGAATTACAAAGGTTTTGTAATTGATGATTGCTTGTATTTGTTCTTCAAATAATAAAATTGACTTTCCTGGGTTTGGCTGCCCCGTAGGGTTTTACCTTTAAAGAGTTCTTTAAAGGGTTTCCCTTCGTAACCAATCTTTGTGTCTTGCAAATTTGATTGTTTATTTTATATATTTAATTCATTACATAATCTTGATAATTGAGATCTAATAAATTTGTGCAAAGAAATTGGTAGACACTTTTGTGGTTTTACAGGGGTACTTTGGGAACTTCA